>PISX010008013.1:38195-84903 GCA_004024625.1 Mellivora capensis | reverse complement strand
TTTGATAATATTGAGGTATGTGCCCTCTATCCCAACACTTTGAAGAGTTTTGATCAGGAAGGGATGCTGTACTTTGTCAAATGATTTTTCAGCATCTATTGAGAGTATCATGTGGTTCTTGTTCTTTCTTTTATTAATGTGTTGTATCACATTGATTGATTTGCGGATGTTGAACCAACCTTGCAGCCCTGGAATAAATTCCACTTGGTCGTGGTGAATAATCCTTTTAATGTACTCTTGGATCCTATTGGCTAGTATTTTGGCGAGAATTTTCGCATCTGTATTCAACAAGGATATTGGTATGTAATTCTCTTTTTTGATGGGATCCTTGTCTGGCTTTGGGATCAAGGTGATGCTGGCCTCATAAAAATGAGTTTGGAAGTTTTCCTTCCATTTCTATGTTTTGGAACAGTTTCAGGAGAATAGGAATTAATTCTTCTTTAAATGTTTGGTAGAATTCCCCTGGGAAGCTGTCTGGCCGTGGGCTTTTGTTTGTCTGGAGATTTTTGATGACTGTTTCAATCTCCTTACTGGTTATGGGTCTGTTCAGGTTTTCTATTCCTTCCAGGTTCAGTTGTGGTAGTTTATGTATCTCTAGGAATGCATCCATTTCTTCCAGATTGTCAAATTTGTTGGCGTAGAGTTGCTCATAGTATGTTCTTATAATTGTTTTATTTCTTTGGTGTTGGTTGTGATTTCTTCTCTTTCATTCATGATTTTGTTTATTTGGGTCCTTTCTCTTTTCTTTTTGATAAGTCTGGCCAGGGGTTTATCAATCTTATTAATTCTTTCAAAGAACCAGCTCCTAGTTTCATTGATTTGTTCTCTTGTTTTTTTGGTTTCTATTTCGTTGATTTCTGCTCTGATCTTTATGATTTCTCTTCTGCTGGGTTTAGGCTTTCTTTCTTGTTCTTTCTCCAGCTCCTTTAGGTATAGGGTTAGGTTGTGTATTTGAGACCTTTCTTGTTTCTTGAAAAAGGCTTGTACCGCTATATATTTTCCCCTCAGGACTGCCTTTGCTGTGTCCCACAGATTTTGAACCATTGTGTTTTCATTATCATTTGTTTCCATGAATTTTTTCAATTCTTCTTTAATTTCCTGGTTGACCCACATATTCTATAGAAGGATGCTGTTTAGTCTCCATGTATTTGGGTTCTTTCCAAATTTCCTCTTGTGATTGAGTTCTAGCATCAGAGCATTGTGGTCTGAAAATATGCAGGGAATGATCCCAATTTTTTTTTAATTTATTTATTTGTCAGAGAGAGAGGGAGAGAGAGTGAGTGAGCACAGGCAGACAGAGTGGCAGGCAGAGGCAGAGGGAGAAGCAGGCTCCCCGCCGAGCAAGGAGCCTGATGTGGGACTCGATTCCAGGACGCCGGGATCATGACCTGAGCCGAAGGCAGCCGCTTAACCAACTGAGCCACCCAGGTGTCCCCCAATCTTTTGATAGTGGTTGAGACCTGATTTATGACCCAGGATGTGATCTATTCTGGAGAATGTTCCATGTGCACTAGAGAAGAATGTGTATTCTGTTGCTTTGGGATGAAATGTTCTGAATATATCTGTGATGTCCATCTGGTCCAGTGTGTCATTTAAGGCCTTTATTTCCTTATTGATCTTTTGCTTGTATGATCTGTCCATATCAGTAAGGGGTGTGTTAAAGTCCCCTACTGTTATTGTATTATTGTTGATGTTTTTCTTTGATTTTGTTATTAATTGCTTTATACAGTTGGCTGCTCCCACATTAGGGGCATAGATATTTAAAATTGCTAGATCTTCTTGTTATACAGACCCTTTGAGTATGATATAGTGTCCTTCCTCATCTCTTATTATAGTCTTTGGCTTAAAATCTAATTGATCTGATATAAGGATTGCCACCCCAGCTTTCTTCTGATGTCCATTAGCGTGGTAAATTGTTTTCCACCCCCTCACTTTAAATCTGGAGGTGTCTTCGGGTCTAAAAATGAGTTTCTTGTGGCAACATATTGATGGGTTTTGTTTTTTTATCCATTCTGATATCCTGTGTCTTTTGATTGGGGCATTTAGCCCATTAACATTCAGGGTAACTATTGAGAGATATGAATTTAGTGCCATTGTATTGCCTGTAAGGTGACTGTTACTGTATATTGTCTCTATTCCTTTCTGATCTACCATTTTTAGCCTCTCTCTTTGCTTAGAGGACCCCTTTCAATATTTCCTGTAGAGCTGGTTTGGTGTTTGCAAATTCTTTCAGTTTTTATTTGTCCTGGAACCTTTTTATCTTTCCTATTTTCAATGATAGCCTACCTGGATATAGTATTCTTGGCTGCATGTTTTTCTCATTCAGTGCTCTGAATATATCATGCCAGTTCTTTCTGGCCTGCCAGGTCTCTGTGGATAAGTCCGCTGCCATATTTTTATCATTGTATGTTACAGACTTCTTTTCCTGGGCTACTTTCAGGATTTTCTCTTTGTCGCCAAGACTTGTAAATTTTACTATCAGGTGATGGGGTGTGGACCTATTTTTGTTGATTTTGAGGGGGGTTCTCTGCACCTCCTGGATTTTGATGCTTGTTCCCTTTGCCATATTAGGGAAATTTTCTCCAATAATTCTCTCCAAATACCTTCTGCTCCCCTCTCTCTTTCTTCTTCTTCTGGAATCCCAATTATTCTAATGTTGTTTCGTCTTATGGTGTCACTTATCACTCGAATTCTCCCCTCATGGTCAGTCGCTGTTTGTCCCTATTTTGCTCAGCTTCTTTATTCTCTGTCATTTGGTCTTCTATATCACTAATTCTTTCTTCTGCCTCATTTATCCTAGCAATAAGAGCCTCCACTTTTTATTGCACCTCATTAATAGCTCTTTTCATTTCAACTTGGTTAGATTTTAGTTCTTTTATTTCTCCAGAAAGGGCTTTTAGATCTCCAGAGAGGGTTTCTCTAATATCTTCCATGCCTTTTTCGAGCCCGGCTAGAACCTTGAGAATCGTCATTCTGAACTCTTGATCTGACATATTACTAATGTCTGTATTGATTAAGTCCCTAGCCTTCAGTACTGCCTCTTGTTCTTTTTTTGTGGTGAGTTTTTCTGCCTTGTCATTTTTTCTGGATAAGAGTATATGAAGGAGCAAATAAAATACTAAAAGGGTGGCAAAGACCCCAGGAAAATGCACTTTAACCAAATCCAAAGCAACCCCAAATCATGGGGGGGAAAAAGGGGGGATAAAAAGAAGTTCAGGAAAAAAAAAATTAAAAAAAGAAAACAAATAAAGAAAAAATAAAAAAAAGAAAAATTATAAATATATTAGACTGGTGACTAGAACAGGGTTACCCACTTAATTGTGGGGTATTTTGGTCTCTTAGAAGAAAGTACCTCCCAAAACTTTAAAGAATGAGAAACGTATATAAGGGTATACACAATGAAGGAATGGAATATGCCTATAAAGATGAAAAACAAAATTTTTTTTTAATTTCTAAAAAAAGGAGTTGATAAAGTAAGTTGGTTGGGAGAATGAAGTAAATGAAAGTGGAGAGAATTTGCTCAGGCTGGAGACTAGAACAAGCCCGGAGCTAGATTTAGGGTATATTTTGATCCATAGAGGAAGTTGTACCCCAAATTTTTTAGAAGAAAAAACCCTTATGTGAATACCAAAAAAATAAAGTTAAATACTATGAAGGATAAAATATGACTACAATAATGAAGGTTCAAAGATTATTATTTTTTTTGGAAAGGTATTGTTAAGATAAACTAGTTAAAAAATGTTAAAAAAGAAAAGGGTAAAAGTTAAAAAAATTTAGCAGAAAAAGAAAAAAAGAAAAAAAATAAAATTAAAGAAAAAATTATATTAACCACAAGACTACAGAATCACGGGGAGAAAGCCATGAATTCTGCACTTTGTTTTCTCCTCCTCTGGAATTCCACTGCTCTCCTTGTTAAGTGAACTTGGTCTTGGCTGGTTTCTTGTTGATCTTCTGGGGGAGGGGCCTGTTGTAGTGATTCTCAAGTGTCTTTGCCCGAGGCAGAGTTGCACCGCCCTTACCAGGGGCCGGGCTAAGTAATCTGCTTGGTTTCGCTTTCGGGAGCTTTTGTTCCCTGAACGCTTTCCGTAGAGTTCCGGAGGACGGCAATGAAAATGGCTGCCTCCCAATCTCCGGCCCGGAGGAGCCGAGAGTTCAGGGCCCCACTCCTCATTGCGCCCTCAGAGAAAAGTCCCAATCACTCCCGTCTCCCTGACCTCTGGCTGCGCTTCGAGCTCACCCAGCCTGGGACCGGTTCAAGGTAACCCTGAGCTGAAAGCTCACTCCTTGGCTCTGTTTCTGTAGCCGGCTTCCCTGCTCCAATACCTGCGAGCTCTGTGACACGCAGACACCCCTGATCCTTCTGTGCCCTGTAGGACCTGGGGCCACGCTGACCCCGTGTGGGCTTCACCCCGATTTAGCCTCTGGAGCGATGTCCCTCCGTGGAGCAGACTTTTAAAAGTCCCGATTTAGTGCTCCGTTGCTCCGCCGCTTGCCGGGAGCCGGCCCCTCCCCCGCAGTCTATCTTCTCGTTGCTTTCGATTCACTTCTCCGCCGGTCCTACCTTTCAGAAAGTGTTCGATTTTCTGTTTCCACAATTGCTGTTCTTCCTCTCTTTGATCTCCTGTTGATTTGTAGGTGTTCGCAATGGTTTGATAAGCTATCTAGCTGATCTCTTGCTACCCGATGTAGTCTCAGCCTGCTACTTCTCCGCCATCTTGACTCCTCCCCACTAGATCTTGGTTTTTAATGCCATTCTCAGTTGAAGGAGAAATGGTTTGTCTAGGACTGGGGCAAAAAAAAAAATAGAAGATGAGCCTAGAACATCTGAAATACAAGAAAGTAAATCTCAAAAAACACAAAAGAATACAGGCATGTCAAAGATACATGGGAGCCAATGTGAAAGATTTCCCATTGGCAAAAGCTGAACAATTTGACCAACACAATAAATATAATATATTTATGATATATTGTGGATGTATTTTTTATATTAAAATCCAAAGTATAAAATAAATATACAGGAGTTCATAATGATATAAATAAATAATGGAAGGAAGGAAGGAAGAAAAGAGGAAGGGAAGAAGAAAGAGAGGAAAGAAGGATGGAGGGAGGGAGGAAGGGGGAGAGAGGGAGGGAGGGAGAGAGGAAGGAAGGAGGAAGGAAAGAAAGAGGGAAGGGGAGAAGGAGGAAGGAAGAAAGGGGGAAAGGAGGGAGGAAGGAAGGAAGGAAGGAAGGAAAAGAGAAGAAAGGAAGGAAGTAACAAGAAAGAAAGAAAGAAAGAAAGAAAGAAAAGCAAACAAATAAAGGGAAAAAAAAAGCAAAGGAGGAAATAGATAAATTCTCCTTATAGAAGAATTACAAGCAATATATGTAGATATTTCCCTCCTGGAAATGCAGGTTAATTCCCTCTCTCCTTCAGTGTTAGCTGGATTTAATGATACCTCCAAAGAACATGGAAAGGGAAAATTGGTAACTTTGCACTGGAAAGAACTGGCAAAGACTATATTAATGAGGTGATCAAAGCTAACAGCACAAATGATAAATTCTGCTGATACCATATACTCTCTGATTTAATGTGATATTGTTGCTATGTAAGAAATATTTTTTTCTTCGGAAATTCACACTGATAATTCAGTGGTAAAGGGGCATGATATCAACTTATATTACATGGTTCAGAAAAAATATGTACACAATACATAATATGTATATGTGTGCATATATACACACACAGAGAAAATGACAAAGAAAACATGGCAAATATTAACAGTTGGTGAACTAGTTTGACAGGTCTGTTGAAATTCATTGTACTATTCTTGCAACTTTTCTGAAATTTTAATGTTTTCAAATGAAAAGTTAACATTTAAAAGTGATAATTTTTCTTATTTTCTTTCAACTTTTGTTATTTCTTAATACAGGATCAATATATGGTCATTGTGAAGTAGTTTTTAAGAAACAAAACCAAAAATTTTAAAATCAATAGTAATGATGGATTATGAATACTTCATACTTTCAATATGCATTTATATTTTTTAAAGAAACCATATTAGACAAATTGATTTCTAGTCTACCTTTTTCCTATGTTGTGAACATTTTGTCATATCATTGTAGTTATACTATTTTAATGGCTGAGTGAGATTTCATTGTAGGATTATTTCCCCAACTCCCTAATGCTGCTTATTCAAATTGTTGACAGTTCAGTATAATAACCAATCCTGACATGAAACGTATTTGTAGCTAAATCATTTCCCACGTGCATAAATATTTTCTGAATATAATTTTCTAACAGTTATCAATTTTTTTTAGATAATAACATTATCATATGGATTTATACATAGAAAAAAATTCAGTAACACCTAAGGGATCCACAGACTCCAGCACCCTAATTCCATTCAGTGGATGTTATGAGCATAAATGTATTGTTTTCAGTTCTGGTGGTTCCCTCATAACTCTAAATCACAGAGCCCTGTTTCTTTATCTGTTTACTTCCAGCTATGAAAGGTGAGGGAATTAGTGCACTTAAATCACCACCCACCTTTATCTCCCTCTCTACCTTCAAACTTATATTACAATCTCGGATTTATTATCAGTCAGCATGAACCACGTGCCACGCACTATGTAAAAAGAGTAAGAGTGTCAGAGAAAGAATAAAAGTAAAACAAAAATATTTTATTTTTTCTTATTCCTAATTGACCTATAGATAAGTATTGGCTCAAAGTAATAATAGCAAAATGTATTGGGAGATTATACTTTACCAGTAAGTGAAATGAATGATATCGATGTTATAAGAATAGGAGAAGGAAATTGGGAACACTCTAAGACATCTGCACTACCCATGAAGGATTATAGTGTTACTTGAAGATGGACTTAATTTGCTATAAGTGTGTATTGTAAAATCTAGGGGAACCACTAAAAAAGTTTTATGAAGTATAATTGATATGTTAAGAGAACAAAGAAATGGAATCTTGTTAAATGAATGGAAGACAGAAAAGAGAAAAAGAATAAGAAAGCAGTTACAAATATGGTCGCTATTTTTCTCCCATCCTCTCATTAACAGAGCTATCTGCTGTGGGGGCCTTCTCTTCTGTTTGGATCACTTTGGTCCCCAGCTGCCAAGGATTCTGATACTTAGAAGCTGTCTCTGCTCTGCTTCCCTAGTGATCAGAAGAGTAGAAAGAATGTATTATATTGAAGTATGTATCTCTTAAAGCAGTGTTGCAGTGAGCTAGCATCTTGTAGGAGATTTGGTGCAACACTCTTTTCAGTTTTTATCCCCCAAACCTGGGAAAAAGGCAAGAATTCATGGAAACAGGACCAAATGACTGTCTGAATGGCAGAGACATTGTTTTACTCAGAACCACCATCCCTTCTTTCTCTTTCTGAGATAATGTCCTTAAGTCAAGCTCTATTTATTTATTCTGGGAAGTTATCATACGGTGGAAGGCACTAGTGACCATGATGAATGTAACCCAGTTCCTGATCTCAATAACTTGTCTTTCTAGGAGAGAAGCTAGAGAACTGAAATAGGATTACATTATATTATAATAAATGCTATGACAGGAACATAAGTTAGAAGCACAGGGTAGAAGTGACCTAGCCTGGAGGGGTTATCTAGGAAAGAGAAGATGATCAAGATAAGCTCTGAAAGCTGGGAAAGGGTAAGTTAGGTGAAAAAATATGTCGTAGATAATGTAAGCAGCATACTCAGGAACATGGAATTGGAAGAGAGCCTGACATTTTCAGGGCTGTGCTTGGATTCTTAGGATAAATTCTTTTCAAAAGGTTCTTTGGTTCCTTTTACAATGTGACTAGCCTCTGGGCCTGCACCTCGACTTACCAGACATCTAGGGACATTTCTTAAAGCAAAGGCTATTAGTTAAAGTGCGAATCATGGCTGAGGAAAAACTCATTGTTAAATCATAGCTAAAAAGAGAATACAAGAAGTAAAACAGGAGGAAGAAGAGCAACAACACCAAACTCCTCTCCTCACCAAATGTCAGGAGGTACCATATTTGAGGTGTTTGGTTCTGAGTCAAGAAGTGGTCTCTCTCTCTCTCTGACAAAAAAAAAAAAAAATAGAAGAAGAAGAAGAAGTGGCCTTGGGAGGTGGTATAATCAGTCATGCCATGCAGAAGATATTTGTACTAGGTTATTTGTAATCTGAGAGTTGCCAATACCTGGCAACTGAAAATATGAGAAAATATAAGACTGTCAGCAACTGTTGAAAATGACAGGTGCTAGCTTTTCTAATGTGACCCTATCCAGTGAGTTCTCATCCTTCGCTATGAAAACAACTCCAGAATTTATCTAATGATATGACATCCTGTGTTAGCCTTGGTCTTTCGGCTGACATAACATGCAGGATGTTTGGCAGTAAGAAGACAGTTAGTTGTGTTTTTAAGGCCCATAATTTGTGATCCTACATTAACAGAAAATATGGCTAATTTTCCTTTAATTTTCTTTTCACCTTAATACATAGCGTCCTACCTTGAGTTGAGAAATCAGCCAGCTATCCTTAAACAGCTTTAGATGTCAAAATACATCTTACGTCATCTTTCAAACAAGTTAAACAAGTTGCAAAAGCTTGAAATGTCATTTTCACAATATATACCTATGGCAATAAGTTGCAAACTTAGCGTGTCAAGGAGAACACATCAGGGCAGAGCATAGTATAATTGCCCATCTAAAGTTCTCTCTACAATGGGCCTGGATCTCATAGGACAGGATCTTTTAAAGCATAACTGAAAATGCATACACTTAATTCCTTGCCTTTCCTTTCTACTATGCTCATTCTTGATAAAGATTACTAAATCAATAAAGTGGTTTTAAACTTTTACCTTGATTTCATGAACATTATCTCTAGCTTCCCATCTTCTCACTTTTCCCCTGGATTCAATTCAAAAGTCAGCACAGTGTCTTCATCAGCTGCTTAATCCATAGCAATTCCCCTTTATGGCAATTCTTTTCTTTTGCGTTATGTCCTGGCAATTTGGTACAAAATAATTTATTTCCTCACATTAACTTTTGAACTAAATGAAGGTATTGAGTAGATTTGGTTTCAAAATATGTTTTCAGGGAGTTTTTATGTGGAAAAAAGTGAAAATAATACATTCATCCATAAATTATTGATTTATATAAATCTTTTATGTCTGGTAAGAACCTGTGACCCAACCCTTTGGATTTAGATATGCCTGCTTTATTTTTAAAGTTAAAAGGATTCAAGGTAGCGTCTGGAAAAATAAATAGGTAAGAGTATTTAATAAAAATAGATTTCAAAATCATAGACTGAGCTCTAAAATGCCCTTCTAGATAATGAAATCTACTCTGAAATTAGCATAACTTTTATGAGGCCATTATAACATAATACTAGACACAGTTCAATAAAAGAGATTTGATGGACCAGAACTATTATATATAAATTATGATATGATAAAAGAAACATCACAAATCAATGAGAAACAGATGGATAATGCAAAAAATTGCATTGTCCCAAAAATTCAATGTTATAGAAAGGGCGGAAAGAGACAATTAAAGACCTAAGAGATACAACAAAATGCAACATATGGACTTAGGTCTCAGATGCAAGGAAACCAATTGTAAATAGACACCTCTGGAGACTCAGGTAAACCTGGCTATGAACTGAGTATTAGTTGATATTAAGGAATTATTATTAATTTTGTTACAGGCAGAGCAATTTTGTAAAAACCCAACAATTATATATTTTAAAAGGAGATGTCTTTCTCAATTAGAGAAACATACTAGATTATTAACAGTGAAATGACCAGGTCGCTGGAATATTTTTTAAAATATTCAAGATTTTTTTAAAAAGTGGGAGGAAAGAGAGCAATGAGATAAGGAATACAAAATGATCATTGGTGAAGGATGGGAATTCATTACATTAGTCTTGCTACTTACTTGTACTTTTGAAAATTTCCATAACACAAAGTTATTTTAAAAAACACTGGAATCAGTTCTTCAAATAAAACCTCTTATCTTAATAAGGAAAAAAAAAAAGGCAAAGTATTTCTCTGGAAGAAGAGAAAAGAGAGGGTCACGAACTCCCAGTTCTTCACCCTTTCCCATGAAAGCCCCTGAAATGTCTCCATGGAAGATGGTTTAAATACTACTGCCTCTGATCCAATTTCCCTAAGCTAACAGCAGAAGATCTCTCCAAGCACCATAGTTTCAGAGTTGACTAACCATTCCACAGCTAACGTGTTTATAGGAATACACACTGTACTCACCTCCTGGTAAGCCTACCTCCACCCACCTCCCCAGGTAGTGATCTTCCTTTTGTTCACACTGACCTCACTGCTTGCCTTGTTCTTGATGCCTAAGAACTTGGTAAATATGTTCCTCATCTTTTGATTTGGTGTCCTTCTGTGGAATATTTCACCACAACACTAACCAATTTTCATATTAATAAAGGACTATTAAATTAGAAAGAAAATACTGTTGAGGCAATTGGTCAACTATTCAGAAAAAAAAAATTAGTATATGCCTTAACATGTATTCACCAAAATTTCAAGACAAATAGTAAAATGTAAAATGAAAGTAAAAGCATCAGATGAAGAGCTAAGATAAAATTGTAGTTGAATATCAGATCTCTACATGAGACATAGGATTTTGTAATATTAGAAGTCAAGATTAAAACTTTTTACTATACAGAGTCTAAGAAATTTCATACATAGCAATGTTTTAAAGTTTAAAATCACATAATAAACTAAAAAAAAAGAGTCACAAAAAAAAGAGAGAAGTGGTTGAACTTTTTATTATAAAAAGAGCTCTTAAAAACACTAAGACCACAAAAGAGCAAATGGCAAATGTCATAAACAGTCATTTCATATAAGAAAAATACCATAAGCATATCTATGGAAATATAGATAGTATTAATGTCTCTATTAATTTAAAAAGTATAAAATAAAATGAGAGTTTTACCTATTAAAGCAGTAATGAAAATGTATCAAATATAATTCTTGCTAGGTTCAGAAAAGCCTTTAAAATATTCTAACCTTTGACTCTAATTTTCTTTATATATATACGAAGGATTTGTTTACTTATTTTAGAGAGAGAGCACACAAGCTGCTGGAGGAGTAGAGGAAGAGTGAGAAGAGAATCTCAAGCAGAGTCCACACTGAACATGGAGTCCCCGACACAGGGCTCGATCTCACGACTCTAAGATAATTGACCTGAGCCAAAATCAAAAGTTGGATGCTCAACCGACTGGGCCATCCAGGCACCCCCAAACCTTTGACTCTAATTATTAAAATTTATCCTAAAGAAACAAATCTTAAATTTTAAAAAATGAGCAAAGTTGCTCATTAAATGTTACTTGTAATAGCAAAAAAATTGAGAAAAATACTACTGTTCAACAGCAGAACATGTCTATAAATAATAGACATTGGCTGTTATATGTTATTTACAATAGCCAAGATATAGAAGCAACCCAAGCACCCATTGTTAGATGAATGGATAAAGAAGTTTTATATATATATATATATATATATACACACACACACATATATATAAAACTTATTTCATATATATATGATATAAGTATATCATATCATGATATACTTGATATATATCACATACATGATATATATGATATAAGTATCATATCATGATATACTTATATCATATATATATGAAATAAGTTTTATATATGTGTGTGTGTGTGTATGTGTGAAATGTTACCCCGCAATGAAGTAGAATGATATCTTGTTATTTGTGACAGTGAGATGGACCTAGAGGGTATTATAATAAGTAAAATAAATCAGACAGAAAAGGCAAAAACCAAATAATTTCACTTAAATGTGGAATCTAAAAAAAAAACAAAGCAAAAGAGTAAACAAACTAACAAAAAGCAGAAACAGACCTGTAAATACAGAAAGTAAACTGGTGGTTGCCAGATGGCATAAGGGTGGTGGAGGGATGAGCAAAAATGGGTGAAGGAAGTGGGAAATACAGGCTTCCAGTTATGGAATGACTAAGTCACAGGCATAAAAGATATAGATAGGAATATAGTCAATGATAGTGTAATAGTGTTGAATGCTGAGGATGGTAGCTACAGCTGTAGTGAGCATAACATAGTGAATAAACTTGTTGAATCACTATGTGATGCACTGAAACAAATGTAGTACCATGTATCAACTATATTTCAATAATAAAAAATTTTAAAAATTAAGAGATTCTGTTATGCAAAAATGGTTACATTTTATGATTAAGTAAAAATAAATAAATAAATAAAACTGGGGGCATCTGGGTGGTTCAGTCAGTTAAGCATCTGCTTTTGGCTCAGGTCATGGTCTCAGGGTCCTAGGATGGAGTCCTCCCTCTGGCTCCCTGTTCAGTGGGTAGTTCGCTTCTCCCTCTCCCTCTGCTCCTCAGTCTCTCTCTCTCTCTCTCTCTCAGTCTCTGTCTCAAATAAATAAATAAAATCTTAAAAAAATTGAAGGATGTAGGTTTCCATATAAAAACTATCACTAATATTTTCAAAATAAAGGTAAACCTACTTATAGATTTAAAATATTAAAATAAAATATATTTAGTCATTCTTCCCTTTGGATATTGAGATGAAACGAGTTTTTTTTTCTTATTATTTTCTGTTAACTTTTAAATTTCTTCTAAATTTTCTTTAATAAATTTTCCTCACTTTTGTAATTTTGTTGAATATTTTTTGGAAAAGACATAGGCTGTGCTTACAGTGCAAACAACTAGTGTTCATGAGGAAAGAATGACAAAGAAGTTGGGCAATCTGAAGGTTTCTTGATCTTCATAGTGATAGAGTATGCTGTAAAGAAGCTTATCTTGTCCTTTAATTATAGATCTTTGTATCAAGCTGCTAGCTAGGCAGAAAGTGAAAAGGACTTTCTGAGTTCACATGAAATAGAGGTCTCTGGCAGCTTGAATGTCCATTTACTAAGAGCTGATCTATTTGTGAAAGATAAGCCTAAAATTTTCCCCAAATATGAAGCAGTCATAAGAAGTGGGGAACTGCTTCATACATTTATAATTAGAAAGAGATGCAAACATTGGACCAGAGCCTTATATTATCGAGCCTAGTCCCCTCTACAAGGCCATTTGGGACAGCAGAGTAGTTAACAGTATGCAGATGTGGTTTCAGATCTTGACTAGGCCACTTACTACTACTGACTCTGGTCAAGTTACGTAACCTCAGTTTACTCATTTGTGAAGGGAAGAAACTAACAATGATCTCTCAGTTTTGTTGTGCAAAAAAAGGGAATATTAATATGCTGAACAGGTCATTGCATGAGCATAGAAAAAGAAGGAAGAAGTTTGATATGAATGGTTAACTTCAACTAATGCATGTTTCCCTAGCAGAGATATATGTCTGGTGTAGAATTTGAGAGTCGTGTGTGCTATGATTGCGCTCAGGGATTAGCAGTCAGTAACTTGGAGGTGTTGGTTTATTACGATGTCAGACAAATGCGAAGCGCTGACGGTAACAGCAGAGAAAAAGACAGAAGAGGCTCCTGTTTTCATGAGTACAGTATATGTAGGAAGTCAAACCCTGAGTCATCCAGTCTATGTTGTGGTAAGAGAGCAAGGTGCCCTAGGAGTATAAAATGAGTATAAAAAGAGAAAGGTTCCAGGAGGAAGCAAGATTTCAGCTGAGAACTGAAGGATGAGCAGGAGTTAGCTGTGTGAAAGAGGAAGAGGAATGTGAATTGGGCAGAAGGAACCCCATCTGTGCAAGGACCACTGGTGGGAAGAAACTGAGAGCTTCGGAGGTGCTGGGAAAAGTCTAGAGCAGCTATGGCTCAGAGAGCTAGGAAGAGCGATGAGACAAGAGCCCAGGTCCAGCTGATGTAATGTCTGAGAGGCAACTGAAGGATTGCAGTCATTATTTCCATAAAGACTAAGGGAGCCAGTAAAGATTGCTTAACTGGAAATCGATCTTTTCTTCCCTCTCTTCTTCTTTTTTAATGTTAATAATGCTCTAGACTTTGAGCAACTCTGTGGTGGGGACACATTCTGACTCAACCTCACAAGTTTATATCATCAAATTCTCAGAGTTCTGAAGGTTACCTACAGTGTGTACCCACCCAGCTACTCTAGGAACTGAATTTAGTAGAAGGGCTTCTCACCTTGTTTTCTTTTCATATTTATACTGTTCTTATTTTCTAGTCCTTGTTTGCATTGTTGAACTTGGTATAAGACACTAAGACTTGTTTTCTAATGGCCTTGTGATATACAAATTGACATATCACTGTTTCACTTACTACAATTTTTATAGAAGTGGAAAACACACATACACAAAAGAAAAAGAAAACACAGAGGTAGTGTTTTGACACTCTGAATTTGACTGTACTGGATCTTTTTTTCCAGCATTCATTTCCCTCGAAAGAAATTGTTACCATTAGTTACTGCTTTCCATTTATCGAGGACTTACTGCATGTCCTATGTTCTTTATTCATATCTCATTTAATCATCACAACAACCTTGCAGAAATGAGTTTTTATTTATTTATTTATTTATTTATTTATTTATGAATTTTAATTTTTGTTTATAGTTGGAAGACTGGAGCTTAGCGGTTATATAGATCTTGTTCAAGGTCACACGTGGATAAATGACAAATATTAACCCAAATAGCCTGTTTCAGTTAACCTGTGCTGCTGTCAGCTTCAAAAATTCCAAGAACCATAAATTTAAATTTTTTTTAAAAAGTATTTCTGGATGGACTCTCAAAAAATTCATGTTTGAAATTATGGACATTGAAAAGTGTGAAAGGAAAAGTATTCTACTCCTCAAACCTCTAGCCCACAAGCAAAATATCCAAAATCTGATCATTGATGAAAAATACATGTTACTTGCTAAAAATGGAAATGAATGGTAAAAATAAAAGTACACCATGTCCAAACCATCAGTATAGCTTAACCCTGACATATGGTTCTATTTATGGTTTGGGGAGATACTAAAAATAACAAGAAAGGGCATAAGACTTGTTTAAAGTACCATCTTATAAAAATGTGTAGTATATAAGGATGAATACAAGACCAAATCTTATTCAATGCAGCAAGAATTTTTTTAGACAACCTTTTCTTGAAATTTCCTGTCTAATTCCACTTAAATCATTTTTGCTTGACATATCATTTCACCACACAGCACACTTGTATTGATTATCTGAGGTTTGTGAACACTCTTGAAGATGCAACAGAGTTTATGTTCTATAAATACTGGAAATTCCCAAGAAGTCCTGGGATTTTTGGAAAATCTTAAGACATTCATGCTTCTAATTCTTTTTTTTTTTTTTTAAGTTCTTTTTTTTTTTTTAATTTATTTATTTGTCAGAGAGAGAGGGAGAGAGAGTGAGCACAGGCAGACAGAGTGGCAGGCAGAGGCAGAGGGAGAAGCAGGCTCCCTGCCGAGCAAGGAGCCCAATATGGGACTCTATCCCAGGACACTGGGATCATGACCTGAGCCAAAGGCAGCTGCTTAACCAACTGAGCCACCCAGGCATCCCCATGCTTCTAATTCTTGAAACCATTCACAGCCTTAACGCAATGTGGCTTTTAAAAACAGCGCCAGCATTTTAAACATCATCCTGTATTTAGCCACAAATTTAGAAGATTGTTAAAAATACTTTTTAAATGAAAAAACAAAATCCAGTCTAAAACCTGAACCAATCATCGGGTTATCTTTGTCACCACAAACTACAGATCTTCCTTGACTTATGAAGGGGTTAACCCCCAATAAAACCATCTGCAGTTGTAAAGATCATTAAATCGAAAATGCATTTAGTCCATCAAACCTATGGAACATTATAGCTTAGACTAGCCCACCCTAAATGAGCACTTACATTAGCCTACAGTTAGGCAAAATCATCTAACACAACGCCTGTCTTATAATAAAGCATCAACTACCTCATGTAATTTATTGAATACTATACTGACAGTGAAAAACAGAATCACTGTTATGGGTACAGAATGGCTGAGGGTTTACCTTCCTGATCGTGTGGATGACTGGGAGTTGCAGCTCTGCCCACGATCACAAGAGAGGTATGGCTAGCCTAGGAAAAGGTCTAAATTCAACATCTGAAGTACAGTTTCTACCGAATATTACCACTTTTGCACCATCATAAAGTCAAAAAGTCCTAAGTCGAACCATCATAAACTGGGAATCATCCGTATGGGCTTTGCACATTGAAAGAGTGAAGGTTTTGGGTTTTGTTGTTTTTTTTTGTCTTAATGATTTATTTCCCAAGCTAAGGTGCCACTGTAAGCCTGCAAAAGCTGTAAATTCCTGTTAACTAACTAACCACACTTTTTTCTTTCAGAGCTACTTTTTTTCTTACAGTATTAGTGTATTTTATATGAATAGATTCCCACACTGAAATTTTTCTCTAATTCGGCATTATGTGGAATACATTATAGCTTCTTTTTCTCTTTTTTCATTCACACATAATAGCTAATTATTGTGGAGAATCATCAGTTCAGAGGCTAAGCTTGGCTATAATGCTGACTAAAATTGGTCAAATGCCAAGGCACCCTGGTTCCCACATTTGCCACGTTTGGAGTTTTAGATAACCATCACCTGCAGTTCTTACACTCTTTAATTATACATGCTGCAAGTCCTCCAGACAAGTGAGGACCAGAATGGAGATGAAAATCAAATGAGTATTTTGATAGTTTTAAATGATAGTCTTTAATTACAAATGTTAAACACCTGCTAGATTATTCCAGAGTTACTACTGAAATGTTTAACTTGGCACTTGTTAAAAAGTAAATATTTGTGTGAGCAAGGAAAAGGTATATAGGATGAAAGGAAGTGTTTGGTGCCATAAATGAACAAACACCTATTAACAATCTAGCAACAAAACTCTTCTACATATGCATAAGAAATAGAAAGGAAGGAGTCTGATGGGAGCTTTCGTCATTTCATCCATTTTATCTTCAATTGCAGATTCAGTATGGAAAAATGACAAAACTGAAACTTCAGCTATGAACAAAACCGGAAAGTGTGTGTGTGTGTGTGTGTGTGTGTGTGCGTGCACAGCTATGATGAACCAGAAAACTCTGATGAGAGGTTAGAATGAAGAAATGAATGTGAAAATGGAGAATAAATGTGACTTAAAGTTCTACACTGAAATTCCCTCAATCATAATCGAATTTATTGTCTCTGCTGTCATTTTTCATTTTTAAAATTACAAATTATACAATTATAAATTATGATATATTTTAAGTATACAGAAAGTAATGTAACAGGCAAATCTCTGTTACAGTTTTAACATTGAATTATAGATGGCAGGATGTTGGATATAGTTACATTTAATTTCCAAATTACTTTGGTCTCACTGAAATTTGAAACTCATGAATGTAAAGTGGCTCCCCTCACTGGGATATTTTTGAATTACCTGCCCCAAAAAGGCAGTCATTGACAAGCTTGGCCAAAATACGAAAAGTTGTCTCAGGACAAAACTAGTTCTCCTGTTGTTCTATCTTTGAATAAACCTTTATATAGTGAATAGCTTGGACGACTAGAAATTAATATGGTAGAGCACTGTGAAGGCCAATGTAATTCCAGTTGCTCTGAGTTGAAAATTTGAACTAGAGCCACAATCACATCCAGGTCTTCAAGGGCAATGACCAATTCAACTTTGGGACTCTGGCTGGAGTTGAGGCTTCAAGTCCTGTGTTAATGAATCGCAACATTTCCCCCTTCATTCCCTGGAGTTAATTTGAGTTAACCTCAACTGTAGTCATTTTCATAGAGTTTAGGCTTAAGGTTTACATTTTATTTGAGGAAGCTTTTCTAAATTAATAGTTTAGAATTAATAAATATCCCTGGATATATGAAATACATAACTCTGACCCAAGTTTTTCAAAGCAGAAGAAAGTCTTATAATTTTCTTCACTTACTTTTAAAATAAACTTGAGTTTCTGCTACTATAGCAACTAAAAACTATTTTAATGTCTATACTAATTCCGATTAAATTTTGTGAAGAGTAACTGACAAGACATTCCAGCACAAATGCCCAACTAGGCTCTAGTTCCATGCTGCAGGGAGGCCGATGGCTCACTGCATTAAATAAAGACTGACCCAGGCTTTGCTTTCCAGGTGGGTGCCTCTTCAGTTTTGGTATTCAACAGGAAAGTGTGTAGGCATTGAAATTACTCAATATATCGTCATAGCCCAAATAAGCATTTGGTTGTTTGGAAGAAACGTCTGGACACCAGAAGAAATGATGACTTAAAATTTCGACACTTCTGAAGACCAGGAAACAAATGCAAAATCTTTCCTCCAAATTAGTTTTCTTCTTTACACGATACTCTTTATTCTTGTTGAAGCAATGTTTCTATGGTGTTTGTTCCGTGTCTGCTCTTGAGTTCTGAAAATTGCCAGCTGCGAATGCTGACATGCCAAGGGCTCAGCTATATTTGCCCAACCAAGAAAAGGTAAAAACAGAATCTCAGAGCCAGTAAAAATTATAAACATGTTTCTACACTGTTGGTGTGCTGTTTATAAAAAGAACTCACTTTAAGACTTTAATAAGCCCCCAAACTTCATTATTTTGCTCTCCCTCCAAGTACAAAGCACAGATGTTTTGGCATGTTGGAATCTGAAGTTTGGAATTTTTAGGAAAGGCGGTGTGTGGGCAGAAAATGAGCATCCTGGGCAGGCCGAGGGTCAGCAATTTTCTCAAAATAAGGTAAAAGAACAGCCCATGGCCTGGAAACTTTATTAATAGAGACTCACAGGGGCGAAGATGTTAATGCACTGAACCAAATAAGGACACTGGACTTCTTCCCAATTATCTGAAGACACTGGACAATCATACCACTTTTAAAAACAAGCAGCATAAACTTGCATATAAAATTCTGAAATAAAACAATGGTAACATAAAATATGTGATTATCTAACAAGAGTAGAGAATTTCACATAAAAGCAGAGGCTTTGTTTAAAAATAAGAGTTTCCTAATGTCTATAGTGTATGAAATACTGTTGTTAAGACTATAAAAAGTAACTTGGGCAGTTTCGGTTCCCTGTTCCTATTCTAACATGACCATCCTCTCCCCCATTTCCATTCAGTATTAAACTTTTTCCCCCCAGCAAACTACAACTACCCTGCCCAATATGATACTAGCCACATGTGGCTCTTTAATTAAAATTTAAATTCATTCATTTCTTCAGATTCACTAGCCACATTTCAAGTGCTCAATAGATGATGTGGCTAGCAGCTACCATAGTGAACAGAATAAAACAGTTCCACCACCATATAAAGTTCTACTACTTCTAGAAGGTCAAAAATGTTCTGATTTTTTAAAGATGGAATTTTATGCAAAAAAATATTTAACATTTACAGAATGAAACCACATTGTTTTCTCATAATTTTTAAGCACAACTCAAGTTTTAGTTATGGAAAGCAGACAGCCAATTAAGAGTGGAACATCTTTTTTTAAACTTCGGTAAGGGTTCACCTTGTAAGCTTCCTTCGGCGAGAACTGTGGGGCCATTCTTAAAGTTGCCACTCCTTAACAATGTACCTGATATATAGTTAGTACTAATTTCTTTTGGAAATGAGAACTTCTCAGATATATCTATGCATTTACAAAACTGTGTATATTTCTAATATGCCTATTTTTAATAAAATTATGAAAACTTTTAAGTTGGGAAATATTTAGAATGAACTGTTTCCGAGAAATGTAATTTGCCCTCCCTCCCACCTCTACACAGCTCTCTCAGAAACCTATGTCATACCTGCGCCCTGCATCTTCAACATTTCAGTGGTTTAATCATTTTGTCCATCGATATCCCATGACCCTGGCATGTGCAGGACATAGAAACATTACATTGAAATAAGTCATTCGTTTTCTATTCCCTATAGTAACTGCAAACACATACATGCAGAGAAAACTTTCTCCCATTGGTTCCTCAGAATAACTTAGTGCAACCTGAAGAAATGCTGACATTACCAATTATAATTGACTGGGAAACTGGTTTTTAGATAATCCTTTGTTTTAGGTAGATCTTGCAGCTTTTGCTCATAAAAAAAGCAACTGAACTGGACTCGATTATTTCTAAATTAGTAATTATCTTATACTGTAATAATCATTTGCTTTGTGATAATGGATATGCAGATTTTTAAAAATTAAAGAACTCTCTTGAAATATGACTTAGGACTATTAAATACTCCTATTTAAAATTACAGAAATACTATACATTGCCCAAAACTGTTTTACTCCCCCTGAATGTTTCAATGGGGGGGGGGGTGCGAATGTGAGTGGTAAGGGAGTGTTAGGAATTTCTAAAATCTATCTTTTGTATTTTCACAATGTCTTGGAATAACAGACTCATAGATCTACTTCATTCTTTTGTTGCAGAGCATAACCATACTTACACTGACTTGTTCTTATTCTTTTATCTCCAGGATGCTCCACAGCTTTAAAATACCAAGCTTATCTTTTTATGCTTACTTCTGTCATGCGAGATCTGCTAAAGTACTTAACATTACCTTATTTTAAATTTTATCCCACATCTCATTCATCTTACATTCCAAATTCAACACCTGGGTACTTTATCTTCTTCTCAGTTGAACAAATAGCCAAAACGTTAACATCGATTTTGCACTGAACCTACTATTTTTTTTTTTGAACCTACTATTTTTTAAAGACTCCTGAAACTTGTGAATCTTATATGCCTAAATCACCATCATCAATGGAAATGTCTTTCATAATCATGAATAGATGTATTACAAGGTTTAAAAATCACACAGGGTATAGAGGCTATCCTTATACTAAATTAAAACTTTATTGAATAAAGAACACTCTCCAGAACACATGATCTGATGGACTAGGTCTACATTACATGCAATGAAGCTGAAGATGACAGTAGTTTAACATGGAATGTCAAACAAACAAATTAGTGTTTTTCATTGTACAAAACTGTTTATGTAGCTGACATGCAAGGAAAGTATGACCCTCTGCATTTTCACTAATCATCTCTGATGAGTTTTAAAAAGCATTTGAAGAAACTGGTGGATTTCTTTACGGTATATTTCAAATAAATTAGTTACATGTGTACTACTGAAACTCTTTCAACCTCTCTTGCATTCCAAATAAAATCTTAGTGCAAACATCAAAGTTGCTGGTCACTCCAAAAGACTGTCTAACTCATAACAGAATACAAGTTCTTAATGTGTATTAAGTAGGACAAAACCAAGAATACCAGTTACTGCAGAATTCATTTAGGCACACTTAAAAGCCCACTCTAAGCATTTCTTCTAAGTGTCTCACATTAATTACTAAAGCCTCTTTACAGTACTAAAATTCTATCATTCAAGCATCCATGATTACATTTCAGAAGAAAATCATCCATTTCAGCAATAGCATTACTGCTATATTCTAAAAAAGAGAGAAAAAAAAAAGGAAAAATCATAATTAACAAAACCAGTATCCACAATAGGATTCATAGGGGAAAAAACACTTAGGGGAAAAAAAGAAGTGTGCTTTACTTGCACAGCAGGAATTATATAATGTAAACACAATATTGGCCCACACCACAAAATCCACGAGAAAGGCTCAAATTTGAACACTGTGTGTACATTATTTTCAAATCTGTGTTTGTGAGTTTATACTGCTCTGCTTGTACCAATACATGACAAATAAAACACACTCTTCCACACACATACACATACAAGTGATTGTTAAATATTGAGCATGGCTTGCTTCCCTGACTCTAATTCAAAAAATGTTAAGTGACATCCCAACTGTTTTAAAAATGTTTACAGAAACCATTAAATGAATGTGAAAAGTAGTTGAGGAATGATGAAAAAGTGATGGCATTAACAGGATGCAAGTAGATGTAAAAAAAAATAAAATAAAATAATGTACATATGACTGGCTGAGATTTGAAAATGCATGGAAAGTCTTCTTCTGTGGGCCTTGTCTGAACCTTTAACTGATACCAAGACTAGAAAATAGTATGACAAGTCCATGCACACCAGGAGGGTCAGGCCTAAAACGCTTACCTTCAAAGTGCAAATTTTAACAATGGAATGTTTTAGCAGGGATATAAGGACAATCTTCCAAATTTTTCTTGGTAAAATGAAACAAGATGTCCAGGAAGTTTTTTTTTTTTTCCTGGCCAAAGTTATTTCAGTTTCATGGTAAAACAAAAACAAAAAAGTATTTAACCAAAAATATCACCCACTCTTTCACATACACAGAACTATTCTTGGGGGGGGGGGGGCGGTGTATGGGAGAAAAAGCCCTTACCTATGTATCACCTAATGCAACTTATATTTAGAACTTAAGTTCTTTGAATCAACTACATTAAATACCAACTTGTACCTCCCTTATCCCCTCCCTCTCCACCCACCTATCCCAAACACCCCCAATGAACCCAGGTATTCTAATGTCTTTGTGTTTTCTAAGCCTCATGATGAAGGCTGTTGAGTACCACCTCCACTGGGACAAAATGAACACCTAAGGTGCACTTTCTACAGCACCTTTTCTCTTCTCCACAACTGAGTGGAATCTCAATGCTCTCAAGCCTGGCTCTAGATCTCCAGGTCATCAGGCCGAGGTCGGCTGCTAGCACGGCTGCTGGCTCTGCTGGAAGGCCGCTGGTCCACAATGGCTAGTGGCTGCAGTTCGTGACCAGTAGCTAGTTTTTTAGAATTCTGGTTGTCGTCGGTGAAATCAAAAGGCTGTGCATGGGAGTTGGAGATGGTGCTTCCCGCCTGCCCCATTCGATTTTGTTCTGCACTGTAATTAGCCCAGTTTTGCTCACTTGCTTGTTTGTTGTAATTGCGGCAGGAAGAATTGTTTCTGTCTCCAGTAACCAGCTTGTACCCAGGAGGAGACATGGGTGAGAGGGGAGCGGTAGGTGAAGAGCAGCCATTGAAATATGCGTATTTCGGAGATCCACAGTCTTTGGAGGGGCTCAGTGGGCCAGTGGTAGCATGGTAAGGATCGCTCTTCCCCTTCACACGATCCTTAACACCCTTGAAGAAGACATAGAAGAGCTCGATGATGTTCAAGGCAAGAGACACCAAAGATACTACCAGCATGAAGATGATGAAGATGGTTTTCTCCGTGGGGCGAGAGAGGAAGCAGTCTACCTGATGAGGGCAGGGATCTCTTTTGCAAGTGTAAACGGCACTCAAGCTGAATCCATAGATGTACCACTGGATCAGCAAGAAGGCCACCTCGAAGACAGACTTGAAGAGGATACTGATGATGTAGGTTCGCAGCAGGCCCCCTCGCATTTTCACCTTGCCGTGCTCTTCAATACCATACTTGAACTTCTTTATTTCAATCTGCTTCAAGTGCATCTCCACATTGACACCATCTGTCTGGGCAACTTTGAGTTCCTCCTCTTTCTTGTTCAGTTTCTCTTCCTTCCGCATCACGTAGAACACGTGAGCCAGGTATAAGAGTGTGGGAACAGACACAAATATGATCTGTAGGACCCAGAAGCGTACGTGAGAGATCGGGAAGGATTTGTCATAGCAGACGTTTTCACAACCAGGCTGTTGAGTATTACAACGAAAGGCAGACTGCTCATCACCCCAGGCTGACTCAACCGCGGTCCCCAGTAGCAGAATTCGGAAAATGAAAAGGACAGACAGCCACACCTTCCCTCCAGCAGTGGAGTAGGCTTGAACCTTGTCAAGGAGTTTGCCTAAGGCACTCCAGTCACCCATGTTGCCTGGGCACCTCCTGAAAAGAAACAAAAAGACAACATGATCATGGACTACAAATTATTAGTTAAAATGTATGGCTGTTTCCAGTCAATAGTCAAAATATTATGAAAGATCTCATATCTTTCTATCACTTTACAAAAAAAAAAATTCTAATTCTTCCTGTCCCATTTTCCCCTGCAAATAAGTCTCACGATTTCCCTGAGATACGGTAAGGCTTAGAAGCAGAGCTGACATGCCCAGTAAGCTGCAATCTCAACTCGCAAAGATATGTTACTTGCTCAACCACTGCCCCACCATGTGACTTGAGAAACTGTCTATGCTAAGTGCCTCTGCTTATTTTATCCGTCCGATAAATGAGGACAATTCTTGCCAGGTAGGCTTGTGTCTGGATGCATGCCTAAGCAAAATGCTGAAGGACAGTATTCAAAAAGTACGGGTGTTTAAGATCTGGGAAAAGAACACCCATGAACACACACACAACCTGTTTCCAAACCTCAATCCTATTTATATAGCATTTTATTCCTAATTGTACTCTGAACTGGTATTGTACTCCTAATTGTACTCTGAACTGCTATTTCAGTTGTATTCTGTGCATATTCCAGATTCTGATCATTTATACTTCTGTTTCTTCTTAAGAAGTGACTTATGTAGTTCAGAAGTCTGTCTTCTGCCCAGAGAAAAGTATGTTGTACTAAAATACACCATTTTGACATAATGTGTCATTATGTGCAGGAAACTACTTTCAAAAAATTGAAGATTACATGCACATCACTTTTTTAAAAAGATCTGTTTATTTTAGAGAGAATGCATACGCATTCGAGTTGGGGGAAGGACAGAGGGAAAGAATCTTGAAGCAGACTCCCAGGGAGTGTGGAGCTCCACATGGGGCTCAACTTCCTGACCCATGAGATCCAGACCATAGCTGAAACCAAGAGCCAGAGGCCTAACCCACTGAGCCACCCAGGAACCCCTGCACATCACATTTCAAGTAAAAGTTCAACTTGTCTCAATACTAGTTATAGCCTAAGGGCGGGGGTGGGGGGCGACATTTTAAAGTGTTATCTCTAGCAAAAATGACTGGCCTTTCATCTTTTGACTGCTATATACTTTCAAGTTCCCTGATGGGGCTTTGGACCCTCACCCTATACATGAGATTTCACTTTCTGTCAATACCTAAGCCTAGGACTTCCCCATTGCTGGGGATAAGAAATGGACCCATGTCTGTGGAGACCACAGGGATCTCAAAAGTTATTTAGCTAATTCAATTTATGCTTCTAATTGCCAATAGTTCATTTAACTGACGAAAGTTGAACTCTTAAAGGTATAGGAAGTACTCAGCTATCAAAAGAGCCACAACAAGACTTATGATCCCAAGCCTAAGGATTTCCAATGCACCACACTGGTTTTAAAATTACAATAAAGCTGGATTAAGGCTAGAAATGTTTTCATGCTTTGATACAATCTTAGCAAGGGCTGAAAACTGGGGAAAAAATGTGTGACATTACATGTGGCAGCCACAGAGACTACAGTTTAATTTTCAGCAGAGTATTAAGTGGAGAGTAAAAAAAAAAGGATGAAGTGGTCAAAGATTATTTAATAATCAAAAACAAGCAAAGACTTTCCAGGAGCTCAGTAATGAATTTTTAAGTAGTGCAACTGAAAGTAGGATTACACAGGCTTCTCGGAAATACATTCATTATCTGAATATGGAAGTTTCTCATCTGGTACTGAATTATGAGCCATCTTCTCCTTGTAGGAAGTAAATGAAATCCAAGGGTCCCCACCCCCACATGCAACATTACATTGCCATTTAATACCTGCACCTCTGAGCTGCAGAGGCCAGAAAAAGTGGAATGGAAATCTGGCCTGGGATTTCCTGAATGGAACAAAGAGATGGCTGATCCATAAAGCAAAACTATGTACCAGCTATCTAAATTAGCAGCTGATGGGTGTCTTTGATGGCAACCCAAAGACTGGTGCCAAAGAATGCTAAGGGAAGAGTGGGAGGTGGGTGAGCAGGTCACAGAAATAATGCTTTTCCAATGGTCATAAAAAAGGGAGCTTCCCTTCTACTTTTGGAAAGGGCCATTTTAGATTCTGAAGTGACATGTTAATGAAACTGATGTAAAAAGAGAAGTCAAAAAAGAACAAAGGGAAAAAAGAACAAAGGCATATAAGGTTGACAGAGTCGAAGGGAAGGCTCAAAGTGATAGGGAGTAATTTAGCTTTGATGGACAGTTTGATGGTGAGAGGACGTGAAAGAAAAAAACCTACAATTTAGCAGAAAATACTACCCTGGGAATGAAGAAGTACAGTCCATGAGGGTCAAACAAACACAACAGAATTTTTGGAGCTTTATCAATAGATAGTTTCTATGTGATGATGTGTAAATTGGCCTTAATTCTGTTTGGAGAGAATTACAGTATTTTGCCAGTGTCTGCTTTTGCTCAATACTCCAACTGCTGGGAGGCAAGGGGGACCGCAAAAACAATCAACTCTAAAATGATAAACTGCATACATCTCATCAAATTCACTCAATGATAGAGCTCATATATTACTGGGCATACTGAGAGGTCATTTTGGTGTTTCATCTTTATTCAAGGTTCAAAGTTAAAATAAGATTATGTAGATACTCATGGCAATTAATTACTAAGCTTCAGTATATCCTATGGAAAATAAAACTTGACTTTCATGTAATTCTGAGATTCCCCAAAATACCCCACAGTGCCATAGTATGTGATTTGGGTCACTGAGCAGTTAGTTCACTAGGTAATAGTTTTTTAATAATATACCAGCAACTTAACTGCAAAGTTGTCTTTTCTTTAAGCACCCACACAACTGCTATTTGCATTAATGAGTTCTACTCTTTCAACTGGATGAGATGAATTATCCAATTAGACATCTAGTATGCTGTAACCAGTCATTACCACTATCACAGAGACCATCAGATAATGTTTAATGTGATGGTTAAATGCTTGTGATTTTCAAGGAGAGGTAACAAAAATAGTTACCTTTTCTGGTAGGTGTTCCCTTTGTTGTGAGTCAAAAGTTTTATCGACTAGCTGATCTCTCAACCCCATTCGTATTTTCATTTTTCCAGGTCTTGATCAATTAATGTCTTTTTATAAATACTAGGCATAGTTTTATGTTCACAGAATCCCTGGGCATTGATTTATAGACTATATCCTGCATTCATATTCACCAGTGTAAGACAGGTTATTTTTTACATGATACATGAGAAGAGCACAGAATTGGAGTCAGCTGAACGTTCCCAGGTTGCAACTTTGTAGGTAGAGTGCGGTCTTAGTTAAGGAGTCATACAAAGTTCTCATTAGAAGCAAATGCTGGAGCATCCCCCTTCTGTCCTCTGTGCACCATATTAGGTCACATTTCCCTTTGTTCTTCACAGCCCCCTAAACTAGATGTCAAAAGCCACAGATATCTGAGCACGACCTGTCCGGAGATTCCCGAACCGCATCACAATCACTTGGTAACATTTGTTAACAACCATACATCCCTGGCACTCGCCAGCCTGATGGAATCCAATTTTGGTGAGGGAGGAGTGCTGGGAAATTAGTTTGTCTCTTTTCTCTTTTGTAAACAAACGCATCAGGTTGTTTCTGAAGTTTCAGGCCAGGAGGCAAGCCAAGGGTTCCTTGACATTTTTGGTGCTCTCTTGTTCAAAATATTTAGGATCGGGGAAACGTCAGAAGAGCAGAAAGAGATGAGTATCTAAAAAGGGCAAAGGGGTGGCCCCAGATCAAGTGCAGAGGCTGTCTGGGCACCTGGGAATGAAGCTCACCCTTCACCCCTCCACCTTGTGTCACTCCACTTCCATCTGACGCTCTCCTCTCCTCTCCAAGAGCACAGGGACTCAAACACCGTATTTAAAATGAAAATAAAGCTCCAATTTCAAATTACTTTTGACTGTCCCTTTTGCCAGAGCAAATCACCACGCCAAAGCTGTAGTCAAGTCATTTCACGTCATAAATATACTAAGAACTTAGGAAAACTAGAAAATACTTTAATTCCAATTTTGAAGAATTTCCCAAGGGACAGCTGTAATGAGTTTAGAGTAGGGACTTAAATAATGGTAAATAGGATTGTTAAAAACAAGTGAGACTTGACATACATCACCTTTTTATGATTGAAGTAAGCACTTCAAAGAAGATAAAGAGAAAATAAAATCTTGAGGGCCAAAATGTGTAAGAAAACCTGGGTGGCTCAGTGGGAGCCTCTGCCTTCGGCTCAGGTCATGATATCAGGGTCCTGGGATGGAGCCCCACATTGGGCTCTCTGCTCAGGGGGGAGCCTGCTTCCCCCCTCTCTCTGCCTGCTGTTCTGCCTACTTGTAATCTCTTCATCAAATAAATAAATTAAATCTTTTAAAAAAAATCATTAAATAGAGCTATTTGAGGAAAAGGGTAATCTGTGTGTGTGTTTAATATACTAAAACCAAAAAATTTTAAGCCCCTAAACTAAAATGTAAACCTCCTAATGTTTTTCTATTAACTTTTTAAAGAACCCCTGTCCCTTGCAGTAAATGTCTTTGAGGGGGCTCAGTCCTGATCATTCCTCTACAGTTACAACAGCCAGATGTTCCTTGGTAATACTCACATCCACACATAATTAACATAACCCACATTCATTCTGTCAGCAAATACTACAGGCTTTATCCTCCCCGCCAAAACCCAGTCTGACGGAATCTCACCACCACCCATGCTCCTAGCCTGATCTCGGCCATTGTCACCTCCTCAGGTTTCAGGTCACTAGCCTAGTCACCCTGCTTGCCAAACCATTCTTGAGAACAAACAAGCTGATCTGTCTCGCTCAGCTCTGCTCAGTCTTTGTGGTTCACCTCCTCACTTCTGTAGGTCTCCACTTTGGTCTCACTTCATCAACCAGCTCTCCAGTCTGGGCACCTCCTATTCCCATTGTCCTTTTTTTGTTGTCATTGTAGGTTTGTGTGTGTGTGTGTGTGTGTGTGTGTGTGTGTGTGTGTGTGTGTGTGTGTTTAATGGTCTTTAGCTCTATTTGACATATATATTTACCTGTTTGTTGTTTATCTCCCTCCATGACAAGGAGTTAGTACTATCCTATTTCTCTCAACTGGAATGTGAGCCCCACTAGGGTGGTTCCTTTGTCCACTGCTGTCTCCAAAGTACTTAGAAGAGTCAGAGATTCTAAATATGTACCTATTAAATGAATTAAAGGTGGCCTGTACCAAAAAAAAGGGGGGGGCACCAGGTTCCATTCACTAGTGTTGTTTACTATCTCTTTGGGATTTTCTTATATAAATCCAAAATTTCTGAAGTTTCAATTTAATTAAATAAGAGAATTTCATAGTAAAAACAAAAGTACTGTCAGTATCTCACGTTATACAGACATTAAATTTTCTTTTTTTTAAGATTTTGTTTATTTGACAGAGATCACAAATAGGCAGATAGGCAGGCAGAGAGAGTGGGGAAGCAGGCTCCCCCGCTGAGCAGAGAGACTGATGTGGGGCTCCATCCCAGGACCCAGGGATCATGACCTGAGTCAAAGGCAGAGGCTTTAGCCCACTGAGCCACCCAGGCACCCCCAGACATTAAATTTTCAAGTGATAATTGCTAAAACTGAAAACTGTCTGTTGAAACAACATGCTTCAGATGATTCCTGAACAGGCAATAAGGACTGATGTAAGGAAAAAAGGTTCTTAAACGAAGAGCCTCCTGAATTTATTATGTGACATCATAGTAATTTGGGATTCCTGCTACACTGCGTCAGGTATCACAGATGTTTACTCAATCTATTATGTCATTATAGGTTAAGATTGTACAACCACCACCACCACCACCACCACCACCACCACCTGGTGCTGTCACCCCCCCTATTCTGCCGTATTCTCACTCTGATTGCACTACGTGATGTAATCATTACCAAGAATAACACCAGAGTGCCTTGCAACAGAAGAATGGGCCTATTTAAACTTGTTTTTATTTCAAGAACCACAGATTGAGGTAGGCCTGGGGCTCTGAAGGGGAAGAGCAACAGCTGAGAGCAACCCTGGGTGATGGGGCATCTCAAGTGTAGCCGTCTATGCAGGCAATTAAATTGGGTACCATGGCAAGTATTCCCTGTTCATCAAATAATACACAAACTTTGCTTCCTTAAACCTGGGCAGTTAGGCTAACTGCCCAGGTTTAAGGAATGAGATGCTCAGTTACCCAATTAACTCTATGGTGTTATCAAACCTACTCCATTCAAACATCTATTCTATTTACAATTCTGCTTCATGGTTCCCTGATTATCCTTAGATTCCTCTGTAAAGAATGATACCATTTTATTTCCTCAGTCATATGATGCAGGGCACAGAACTGCATGAGGTTTTTTTTAGGGGGGGGGCAGAGACAACCTTTCTTTGGTTCTTACCCCTGTTTATCACATAGTCAATCAACACCAACGTCCACGTCCATCTCAACAGTGAGATGAGATGAGATGAGATGAGATGGATGTTGGGGGATGAGGAACTCCAAAGACAGAATGATGCCTACCAAAGAAAGTCAACACCCTGCCCCAATTCAGCAGCTATCACTTAACTCCCCCCCCAAGAGAAGTACCTCATGGTCACTTCAGGGGTGCTAAAGAAAAACCCTAAGCCAGAAACCACAGGCAAAAGCCATGTTCTTCTATTGTGATCTGATGGGCTTAAAAAATGTAATTTCTCATTTCTTGGTGTTCCCCTCCACTCACCTCCGAACTGACTATTTCTATTGAACAGCCTGGTTATTTTGTCATCATGTAAACACACCATTAGAGTACTCACAAGTGTACTGATTTATTTTCTTCAGTGAGCACTGAATAAGATAACTCATGCACTTAAGAGCTCTAAGAGCTCAATAAAGTTTAGTTATTATTCTTTAAAAGATCTTTGGATATAGATACAGCTCATTTATTTTCTTATCTTGAAATACTTTCTTTAGCAAAACAGCAACTAGGAAATGATTAATATTTTCCTAATGGTGATCAAAATTGGTTTTCAAGATGCTCTTCTAATGAGTACAACACTGCAATTTTAGCAATCCCATACAGATCGTGGGAAGGAAGAATTTACCCTTTATCAGCTGATAAGGAGGAAAAAAACACAAAGAATGTCTGCCTGTCTTTATTTCTACTTGAAGGCATCTTTCCCAAATCATGGAAAGCGCCATATCCTTTAGAAGGGATCTGGCTCACAGAAATTGCTAAAAACAGACAAAAAAACCCCCAAAAAACAAAAAAACAAAAAAAACCTCCATTCTCTATTACTGTGAATTTTAAGCATTCCATAAAACGTTTTTTCTAGAAATTACTTAGAAAGCTAGGGAAATTTGGATATAAAATTTACAGAAAAATTTAAGGCTAAAGCTAGTGATATACGTATCTCACTATGGTTTGTTTTTTTCATTTTAGCAAAAGATAGTATGTACACACATAGCCAAATGGTGAATTTAGACAGGCAAAGTAAAGACTTTACACAGTTATCCCAAGGATAAATATATATATATATATATATTCAGTTAACCTCCCATGAAGGAGAAACCCTGGCGATTTTAACTTGACTTACCTATTTTGAATATTGACCTTAATGATAAACACTAGATAACTACGTTTCCCTCCAGAGCTGAACTGCAGTCTGTGGATAAGCTTCAACAATCTATTTCAACAACCAAGAGTCTTGGAGAGAAGTCAGAACAACAGGAAAGGTGGAGTAGAAGGTATTAATCACTGGTGACTTTCCTATCATTCCCTTCCCTCTGGTATCATATATAAATAAAAGGCTCTGAGGCTTCATACCAAGCTACACCTCTGGATATTATAAAAGAAAGGAAGGAATGCACTGTATCATGAGTTTCCATCCTTCTCTATGCAGGAATTGGAAACATCTAAGTAAGAAAACAACCCTCAATATCTGCAAACACACCCTTTCAGATGCTTGCTATAGAGTGTCTTTGAAACCCTGTTTCCCAGAGCAGATCTGCAATGTAGGAATCAATTACATATTAAAGGGTGAAAAACTGGGTGGATGGGGCAGCTATGGTGATAAACTCTGAAAGGCATTAGAAATGTGTGGAACCTGTGAAAGAAGTAGGAGCACAACCCTACCACTGCCATTTTCCACACAAAGGACTGGTGACAACTACACTTGGGACTTTGGGAAGTACAAAGCATCACACATACACACTGCCACGACAGAACCTACTCCTGCCATTGGTATAATTTTCAGCCAATTTGGCCTACCTAGAAAAATCAATTACACTTCCCGGGAGGTATTTTCTACCTAACCAATTTTTTTTCATTATTTGAGATGAAATTAATTGAGACGCTCAGCAAACGTTTGGATACTTAAGAAGTTAGAGTGAGCAATCCGCTGCTCGGAACTCAAGGTTTGAGTTTCCGAATCCTCTACTGATCTGCCTTTGGACACGTCATTAGCTCTTTCCTCATTTTATTACAGGCAGGCACACCCCCCCCCACCCCCAATTCTTGGGAAGTTTCGAGAACTTCTAAGAGAGTTACAAGTGCAATATAAATAAGCACGGTAATTCCCAAGGTACTCAGACTGCCTTACCAAAGTTTACATAGTAGGATGCAACAAGTTTAAGAAAAAAAAAGGGGGGGGGGACGGAAGGTAAATTAGATTGACACGTTTAATTAAATTAATCGTTTGCTCTTCTTTTACCGTTTGGCACGCAGTCCATCCGCCCCTGATCCTCTCCCCCACCCCTTCCTTTACAGTGGCTGCCGCGGACCTGAGCCCGATTTGGCTGGTAAGGATTTTAGGGAAACGTAGCAAACCTCAACAAACCCCGGGGCTCGGGCAGCGCAAGAGTCCCCGGCGAGCCCGACAGATGCTAAGATGGCAGAGGCGCCCCGAGCCCCCCCACCCCCGCCTCCGCCTAAGCTTTCATTTTTATTTGCTTTTCAGCATTCGCCGGTGCAAATACTTCAAACCTCAGGGTCGCACGAAGAATTTAAACTAATTACTTTGGCCTGTGAAGTGTGAACAGATAAAATCCTTAGCGGGCACGAAAATGCACGGTTGCATTTCTGGCTAACAGAATGCGTGTTACCAACAAGAGCATTTAAGAAACGGAACACTTTAAAATAACAAATCAACGTAATCACTGCCAACAAGCAGCACCCAAGCAACTCCAACCCGAAGTTGCATTACGGTTCTTAAGTCTGTTACAGGTTCCGACAGGCGGTAAGAGGGGTCGCGGGGCGGGGGGGGGGGGGGGGGAGGCTGGCACCCTCTAAGGCTCTGCTTAAGAAATTTTGTTCCATATTCTTTCTAAGAGTTTCAGTCTTAGGAGACGGTTTTGGAAATGCACCCTGGCATTCACTTTTGTTCTAAACGTCTCTTCTTCCCTTCTAATGCTTTTAAGTAACCACCACCCATTCAAGGGATTCATCTGCTGAATCGCCAACGTGGTCGAGTAAAAAAGGTGGCTCTCCTGAGGGTCTCGTTTCCATAGTGGTTGCTAACACAAAGTAACTACTTACTGTTGCTTTAAAAACCTCAGTATCACAACTCTGATTTTTATATCTTTTTGTTTACTGGGGAAAATTCTAGGAAGGAACCACGTGGAAGTCAAGTAACCGCAAGGTCTTAACAAAGCACTTTGTTAAGAAGTTTGCTTGGCCGGGCTATAGAACACCAATCAGGATTTACATATGAAAAAGCAAGAAGCGTAGAATTCTATAGCCAGCAAGCTAAGCAAATTTGCACTTTGATTTCTGTGATGTTGCCAGTCAAATCCCCAACCCAGGCCCCAACCATCCCCCCCAGCCCAGTCACAAAACACCTAGGCTATTATCCATTACCAGAAAAAGTAAAATTATACTCTAAAATGAAGAACCAAATATCCCGTAAACTGGTGCTTTATTCTAATCGGAAAGGTCTGGATCTTATTTTACCTGTTGCATTACTGTTAGAAACTTTTCAACATTTAAGAAAATACTGCACGTTCAATTTTAAATTTAAAACTAGAGACACATTTTTAAGTACATCATTCCACTTACAGTATCATATCAAAGCTACAGTGAAAACATTTTAAAACTTTAGAAAACTTTTACGTGTAGAAAAAGAAACGAATAGGTAAAGTTTGTTTTGTTCTTTTTTTAACTTACTCTTTCTCTTAAAAGAAGTAGGCACGCCAAGTGATTGAACTCCTTGGAGGATGAAGTAAAATGAAAAAGCAAGTTCAGGCACTCAGACCTGTCTATTTAAAGTTTAAAAGTCTGCTGCTGTTTGGTACTTTCTTCACTCCTTCCCCCTAATGAAAGAAAAGTGCTGATACCTCGTAAAAGCTTTTTTCTAATTGGAGCACAGAGCTTTTAAAAGTTTCAAGCCACTGACTCAACGAGGAGGAGGGGCTGGGGAAGGGGAGGGGCAGAGGAAAGGCGGGGAGGAGAGTGGAGAGGAGGCCGGTGAACGTGGAAGGGTGGGGGAGAAAGGGCACGCAGGAATAGCCAGGTTGAGATCAAATTGTAGTTGAAATTTGCTGACCAGAAAAATGGAATAGCATTAGAGACGTGAATGCCATTACTTGCATTTACTCTTTATAGATAGCAATTACTGGTTTTAGTTAGTGCTTGTTTCACCAAAAGTCCAGGGATAATAAAAAGTTCTGTATTTTATAATATTACAATCTTTTCCTAAATTATATATATTGCATATTTCATGTTGCAGTAAATAAAAATGGTGGAACAGAGTTTAGCCAGTGCAAACTTGTTTCATATTGGCCAACGTGTGTGAAGCTAAAGGTAGGTGTGAGTTATTTGATGATCTAATTCCTTTCCTCTTGATTTAAGTAGAGACAATTAACAAAGGAACCAGTGAGATGGGAGAAAGACATTGCAAAAATGAACTTATGTGATGGTATGCCCATCCCAAACCTACCTCCCAACCCCACTGACTGCTTTGAATTTTTACTCTTTCCTTCGGTTTAGCAAAAACTAGATTTACATTTACAAATGTATTACATATAAAAGTTTTGACTTTGAGATCATGGTATCTGACCTCTACCAAATCTTTGAGGAACTGAAAATTTATACTATCTCAGTTCCATTCATGGCAATGCATTAAAAAATAATGCGTTTGCAGTGAAATATCAGGGTTGTTTTTGTTTGTTTGTTTGTTTGTTTTTAATGAAATGCCCACCTGTATGTTTGCATTAAGTGGGTCCCAAAAACTATTGACCCTCCTGGTGACTATCTCCCTCTCCAAAACCAACTACAGAGTTTTCTGACCAGTGACAGAGCTGTGCATATACATTTTATTTATGTAATTTTCCTCTACTTCTCTCTTTAGCACTTTGCATTAGGGTTTATAATGGCTTGAGTCATGTTGCCTCATTCTTAGAGTGGGTAGCTCCTTTGAGGACTCCCTAGATGCCATACCAGAGGGCTGTGGTAGGACAATTCCCCATAAAGAGGCTTCAGTGATGCTCCTGAAGTTGGGCAGGGAAATCCCTTGGCCTTTATTTTCTGGAACAAAGCAAACTCATCTAGCCTGAATATTCCTCACTCTTTTCACACTAATACAAGTACCAAGAAAAAGGAGATGGCAAATATTTCCTGACAGATGGCTTTCCCTAAATATACTTTCATTAAAATGATTATGAAACACCTTTTGAAATGTTGTTATTTTAAGACCAATTTTGCTCTCAGTTGCTCGGCTATACTATTTCCAAGGGTACATTTTTCTTTAAAGTCAAAGAAAGTGAATAAAGAAATAGAAATTATAATCTGACTTTCATATCTCCAAGCTCAGCAACCCATGAATATTGTTTTGGTTTTGTATATATATCGTCCTATCCTTCACATGAGTCTATTGTGTTGTCCTAACTAAAAAATATTGTTTTCAATTTAGAAAACGTTCATGAAAATGTGATTTATTCTCTTTATTATAAGAAAATCTGTTTCCCTCCTTTAAAAACAGAAGTCTGTGCTTCATTTATTTTACATTACTCTGTTTTACTTTAGTAAAATTATTTATCAAGTACAATTATTACTTAATTTACCCATTTTATTTAAAAATTTTCCTAAAATGCTAATTCAGAATCACTTGCATGATGGAAAAGTTGTGATTATTTTATAACAAGATTTTTTTTTTAAAGATTTTATTTATTTATTTATTTGACAGAGAGAGACACAGGAAGAGAAGGAACACAAGCAGGGGGAGTGGGAGAGGGAGAAGCAGACTTCCAGTGGAACAGAGAGCCTGATGCTAGGCTCAATCCCAGGACCCTAGATTCATGACCTGAGCTTAAGGCAGATGCTTAAGGACTGAGCCACTCAGGTGCACCAACAAGTTTTTTTAAACAACAAATTGTGTTTGTTTTCAGTTATGTTTTGTTAGGTATACAAAAGGATATTGATGTTTAAGTATTCTGCTACCTTTTCTTTTTAGTCTATGCCTACATGACCAACCTGAAATAAAACTAAAGGATATCCTTATACCAAATTAAGTCATTCAAGGATATCACTTGAACCATTTCCTAAGCCAAAGGGATTAGTCAAAGCATGCACCAGTAATTAAATATTCTCTTAACATATAGAATATACTATATCTTTCATTTCTAAAATGATTTTCACAGACACTCTATGTGATTTTCTCTTCTTTTGGAATAATTCTACCAAAATATGATCCTTTAACTAATAATGCTTGAGGGGAGTTGGGTTTCTGTGAATGGCTTCCCTATTAGAATACTGACAACCAGTTTTCTCTCGTGAATACTTACCAGCTTCTCCAAATGCCTGATAGAAACTCCTATTTTAATTCTTACTCTAGGCTGATGAGTTACATTTTGACCAGTAATGCACTTTTATTTTATTTGTTAAAAAGATTTAATTCATTTTTGAGAGAGTGAGCGAGAGAGAAAGCACAAAGATGGGTAGGCGCAGAGGAAGAGGGAAAAGCAGACTTCCCGCTGAGTAGGAGTCCAACATGGGGCTCAGGGCTCCATCCCAGGATGCTGGGATCATGACCCCAGGATCATGACCTGAGCTGAAGGCAGAGGCTTAACTTACAGCCACCCAGGAGCCCCAGTCATGTACTTTTATAAAGAATCTCATTTACCTGACCTTAGAAGCTTGTCTCCATTGAAATATTTTGTAAAAATTGTGGGACAGATTTTTAAAAATGTTTTCCTCATATTATCAGAACACTAATGCCATTTCATCCACGTAAAAACTGACTTCCCAGAACTGTATCTCCTCTGATTGCTAGATCTTGTCTGTGTAGAAGAAATGGATGCAATCTGATTTGCTAGTCAGGCAATACTGCTCCTGAGGGATGAGGGAACAGTCACTTAGAGTTACCATCATCTGCACAGTTTCTTCAGGCACCACTATGGGCCAGGCCTAGAGTCTGCCATATCCTTGTTACTATGTGGGTTGAAAAATGCACACTATTGGCACAGTGAACAGTATACGCTTTTTCAGAACTGAGGATTTCTTAATAAACTGCATATTTGGATTTTTACATTTATCCCAAAATACCAATTTCTGGAATTTTTAAAGAGATCAATGGATGGATTCATCTTTAAGGACTTTAAATGCCTATCTCACATAAACTGTGATGGATTACTCTCGTTTCTTCAAAAATAATTGGTGGCTGTAGATTGGAGATGAGAAAGGAGAACACTGTACTGGTACAGGAATGAGTTATAGGAACTTGAACTGGGGTACTAGGAGTAAAATAAAGGAAAATAGAATTATCAGAATTTGATGACAGATTGAATAAGGAGGACAAGGGAGAGAAAGTGTGGAAACAGAGTTTGGAGTGTCGATTGGGAAAATGTTACTAACAAAAAAGGAAGTCTGGATTACTAACTGATTTGCTGAAAGAGATGTAACAATTTTGATTTACAGTAGCTTAGTATGAAGAAGTGAAACATCTAGGTAAAGATATCTTACTGGAAATTTAAAATATTGACTGGAATTCAGGTTAAAATTGTTGTAAGATTTGGGATTATACACATAGAACTGATGTTTGAAAACAACAGGTACAGATGAGATTACTAAGAGATATGATTTAGGCTATGTGCCAAAAAGCCACACACAGAGCCCGAGTGGATTTCCTCATTTAATGTAAACAAATAAAAAAGAATGAAAAAAGAGGCAAGGTAGAATCTGGGAAAGAGAAGCGTATTTAAAATGACCACAAGGGCTTATTTGTAAGGAAATATCACCCAAGTTCTGGGAGAGTTTCAATTTTGAAAAAAGGACAGTTATTCCTTTAAAACAAGAGTGAATGCAGAGCATAAAGAAAAAAAAATGTTTTGAGGTGAAGAGTATGAGCATTAGGAAGCTAGGGTTTGAAGATAACTTCTCAAAGTGGTGAGGTTACCTGCTTACTACAAATGAAGAGTGAGTTGAGCAGAGTTGAAGTTTGCAGTACCTCTGGGGGATTTGGAAGACACCTGTAGATGAATAAAAGGATTATCTAAAACAGGGAGGGTCTAGGATGATTAAGTACCAGAGTAAAATAGCATTGTTTTATAAATCTCCTTTCATTAGCATCATAATAAACCTTTCTAGGCACCAACTTTCCATTTTTATCTAATAATTAGTGAATAGTAAGGAAGCAGAAGTTAATTTGGACCTCAATAGTATGCAAGTTAAAAAATACTCTATCTAAATTGGTAAAACCAGCCATAAAATGTATTCTTAATGTGACTGTTGATCAATCATACTTCCTTTAGAGTAGTGAAGATTTCCCAACATATTACTGACTTGTGCTAGAATCCTTTTTCAATAGATGTATTTTGGGGTCTGACAATTTGCTTCATAACTTCAGAGAATTCACTTAACTGAGACCTGCTTCCCATTTATTTAGCATTCTACCAAACTTGAGAGAGATTTAAGGATCAAAGTTTGTCTCAACCTGGGTAAAATCTGAACTTATTCTGACAGATGGCCCACCTCTATCTCCAAGTGAATCTTACTGTGAGAATACATACCCCCCCCCCCAAAAAAATTGTCAAGGGAAGAACTGTTTTATGTTTGGTTCTGTTTTATTTTGTTGAATGGGAAAGAGTCCCAGCCAGTGGATAAATATGTCTTTGGCTCCACCTTCTGTACAAAGTGAAAATGAACATCATTGGAAGTAACTGGTAAATCATTTAATATTTTCACTTAAAAAAAAAATTTCACCTTTTTAAAACTAAGCTTTGTTCATTTTTATGATCATTTTTGAATGTTTATATTCCTTCATGCAGAAGTATTTCCTATGTCTGAGGAACTATGTGAAGTGAGGATATTTTAGTTATTCAGAGAAAACAAAAACAGTATTAGTTGAAATTCATTCAGCTTTAGAGTTTTCTTTAGCTGAATTTTGAAAAAGCAACCAAATAATTATTGGAACAATAATAGTTTGGTTTTTTTTTTTCTTAAAGGAATATGTGTGTTTTTTTTTTTCCTATGGTTCTACGGGGGTTGCTATTTTTAAGCATCCTATTACTGTGTGCCCTCTTAAAAAATTACGAGAAGCAAAGCTAGAAGTTTTGGATCTGAAACTTGATTTTGTGCATATATTAATTTATATTAAGGAGACACAATAAGGCATTTAGACAGACTGACAGTTGGCTATTTCCTCTTACAATTTAAGTCAGCTAAAGCTCATCTAACAAATGAAAAAATGTAGTATTTTAGGCAAAGAAAATGAACATTTTTTATTTAATTAAAATCATTCAGCAAAGTAGTTGTCTCTGTAAGGGCCTATTCAGCCAGAGCAGCCCCACCCCGGTTGAACTGCCATTTTGTTGTAAAACTTAAATCGACTCTGCCCTCCCCCAAGGGGAACTTACTTAAAAACAAGTCCCAGAAACCAGTCCCAGGTAACAAAGCCCAAATACAAGGGTGGGTCAGGCCAGGTGGAGACATCCAATCAGTGGGGGGATGCATACTGTCCACCTAGTTACCAAGAAGTATGGGCGCCCGCCCTTTGGGCACCTTTTGGGCGCCAATTCTGACCAAGGTGATAGGCTGGTTCAAATGTCTACTAAGGTAAATTGTAATTCAATTGGTCACTTATGTGTGACCTAACATGACTGTGCAGCTTTCTCTGTGTGTTACAATTTCATTGGCCACCTGTGTGTGGCCAGGCCCAACCACATGGCCTTTGCCCTTAAAAGCTAGTCTGTGAAACAGAGAGGGGTCTCCCTCTCTGTAAGAGGCGTGGCCCTGGCAGTTTGATTCTTGATGCTTGCAGTGAAATAAAGCATTGCTTGACCTTCACTTTGTATCAGTCTTGCTCCTTTAATCACGGACCCATTATTGGGGGACCCAACATTGGGGACCCAACAGTCTCGTCAATGTAATCATTCACTACCACTTTATATTTGGCATTATACTAAATGCAGTACAAATTTGAAGAACAGAATATTTTATAAGTGCAGGTGATTCCTTTATATGAAAAATGCTTGCAGTCAATCAATGTGAGCAAACATAGTTATAATAACAAATGCATGAACAAAATTATTCACATACGAGTTGATGCTGAAGAAAAGGAAAAGCCAACATTGCTTCAGAAGTCAGCCAGATAAAAATTCCCAAGTGAAATATTTATATGCTTGGTTATAGCACCACTTACTAAAGTTGTTAAAATGCCCTTCTGTTGTATGTCTAAGTCTGCTTTGGTGTACAGGGAAAGGTACCTGTGGGCAGCTTTATATAGTACATGTCCTTTATGGAACATGTCCTTTATGGACATTACCAAATGTAATAGAGTTTTCATTTAGGATAGCATGAAACAACACAATTATTTTTAAGAAATGATGTTTCATTAACACTGACCTCTACCTCTGAAACTAATAATACATTATATGTTAATTAATTACATTTAAATTAAAAAATCCCAAAAGAAGGAATTATGTTTCATAGTAACTATATATTCTGTATGTAGTAAAAATATTACAACCCACACAACTCTAAGAATGACAAAATTAACTCTGTAAGACCTTGAGAGAGCCTCTAGTTTCTTATTAATTAATTATCTGCTGCTAGACATGAGTGGTACTTTAGTGTCAGGTGGTTAGTGATCTAAAAACGAGGTCCAAAACCGCTGTAGCAAATTTAATATGTTTTGAAGGTGTAGGTGACTTTCTAAACTCTTGAAGATTCATATAGTCACCTACAACAAAACACTAGAGGTCAGAGGCAGACAATATAAAGTCAGGATATTACCACTGGGTAAAGTAGAGTTTAAGGATGTTAAAAGCTCCTTCAGACTGAAATCATCTCCCCTAGCCATTCACTATGGAGGGTAGATTTTCCACCATTAAAGTTCGACCTGTGGATTGAGACACTGGAATCCTTAAGGAAGTGACAAGGTACCTATGGGCAATTTAACAGAAATTAATTTATCATTGTACTTACAAAGAGAGCTTTAAAAATCTGGAGATATAAATTTGTATAGGAATAAGCAATCAAGGGATCTACAAACTGCACAACTTTTATGTTCTTTTTGGCATGTAACTAGTGACCATCACAAAAGACAGGTTAATTAAGGCTATTCCCCATGGCATTAGTGCCAGATTAAAATACAAGCTTTTAGACCAAGGTCAGCCTCACATTTAGACACTTACTTGAAGCACTTAGTAGTAAGCAAGCAGTGAACATTTTGTATAACTTGCTTTGTATTCTCTATGAAGTCCCAGCTTTGTTCTTTGTAGGTGCTGAGACCACCACTTCACATGAAAAGAAGTGACGATATTCCAGAAACAGTATGCATACTGTAATACAAAGACTTGGCCACTCGGTATCGTCCAAACCAATGAAATGACTGCAGAACAAAGGGTCCAGTAACTAGTGTCTCACATCCTGTTCGTGTGAAATTATAGCCAATGTACATTTGTTGAATATCACCAAGTTCACAAAGGAGAGCCTATTTCTAACATTCATTTTGCTGATTAACAAGGCACCAATTTCACCAGTGAAAATCCATATCTGACATTTGGGATGCTAATTAACAAATGTCTGGTGTGTTTCAAGGACATGGATACAGAAGCACTTGTAGTTCTCCCTGAGGGGGACTTTCTGATGTGTATTTGCCACCCACCCCTAGACCATGAATTCTTGATCATTATCCAGATTCTACATGTAACTTCAACCAACCAATACACACATTTATAGCACTGTATCTTTGCTGAAATTTTAAAAAGAGAATCATAAAACAGGAAAAGTATGCATCCTTGTATAGTACAATTTAATATACTAGAAAATGGACTTAGTTTTTCGATTCCTGATAGTAAGAGGATAAGAGAAAGCCAGGAGTTGAAAAGAGATGCCAGAAGAATTGGAGGATATTAAGAACATATAGGGATATTTTAACAATTTTACATTTGAATGGCCCCATCTCAAGAAGTTATGTATTTATTCCTTAAAAAGACATGTATATTTTAAATGCTTTTAGTTTAAAGTTAATGTGTGTTCTTAATATACTTCATGATACTTTATATTTACTTTCATAAGGAATTTGAATCCTACATCATGTAAAGTCCAGATTTACTCATATTCAGTGGGTTTTCCTTCGTTCCACACTATCTCCACCCTGCACCCCTCATATTTTCCCAACCCCAGATCATTCATGTTGAAATACTAGTAGGCAGGTTGTTATCATCTGACTTCTGATCTTACAAGCAGCAGAAACAGCTGGTATTTTGATATTCTCCTGACAATCTTGTTTTATAAAATTTCTAGTCAAAATAGCAGACTTGATATGTTTGAAAAGGTCAGGTGACTTTTTAATCTATTAGAAATTCATACAGTACTGGGTGTAATTCATTCTAGTAATCAATTTCCCTTCTGTAATTTTAGTAGTTCTTTTATTTTCATTCTTGAGTAAAACACTAATGGTTTTTAAATATTGAAATTTAAAATATTAAGGTGCGGAAAGTAAAAGAAGTCAAGTTATGATTATAATAGGCAATAGAATATTTTTTTAATTCTGAAACATTAAAGAGACAATAGGTGTACTCCAGTGATGTAATTCTTGTTTCATGGATTTGTATATAAAAATTTTCAGTAACTTACTTGGCTTCTTTGAAATAGCTTAGCCAAAAATTAACAAGTCAGGAAATGACAGATGCTGGCGAGGATGTGGAGAAAGGGGAACCCTCCTACACTGTTGGTGGGAATGCAAGCTGGTGCAGCCACTCTGGTAAACAGCATGGAGATTCCTCAAAAAGCTGAAAATAGAGCTACCCTATAACCCAGCAATTGCACTACTGGGTATTTACCCTAAAGATACAAACGTAGTGATCTGAAGGGACACGTGCACCCGAATGTTTATAGCAGCAATGTCCACAATAGCCAAACTATGGAAAGAGCCTAGATGTTCATCAACAGATGAATGGATAAAGAAGATGTGGTATATATATATACAATGGAATACTATGCAGCCATCAAAAGAAATGAAATCTTGCCATTTGTGATGACGTGGATGGAACTAGAGGGTATGATGCTTAGCGAAATAAGTCAATCAGAGAAAGACAACTATCATATGATCTCCTTGATATGAGGAAGTGGAGATGCAACGTGGGGGGTTTGGGGGGTAGGAAAAGAATAAATGAAAGAAGATGGGATTGCGAGGGAGACAAACCATAAGAGACTCTTAATCTCACAAAACAAACTGAGGGTTGCTGGGGGGAGGGGGTTCGGGAGAGGGTGGTGGGGTTATGGACATTGGGGAGTGTATGTGCTATGGTGAGTGCTGTGAAATGTGTAAACCTGGTGGTTCACAGACCTGTACCCCTGGGGATAAAAATACATTATATGTTTATAAAAAAATTAAAAAATTAATTAAAAAAAAAGAAATAGCTTAGCCAGTGGGAAAAAGACTACAGTTGTGAATCAGACCTTTAGATTATGCCCATCCATAAAAAGATAGCATATTGTGTGTTTAGAGCAAATTCTAAAATATAGCCAACTTTAACAGATATTTTTAATGAATCGACTGCTAAATCAGATAGGACATAAAATAAGCCTTTATTTTAGACCTTAATTAGGCAATGAAAACTGCAGTTTTGGATTCAGGTTCAGGAAACAGTTATGGAGGGCGCCTGGGTGGCTCAGTGGGTTAAGGCTCAGGTCATGATCCCAGGGTCCTGGGATGGAGCCCCGCATCAGGCTCTAGGCTCAGCAGGGAGACTGCTTGCCCCTCTCTCTCTCTGCCTGCTGCTCTGCCTACTTGTGATCTCTTTGTCAAATAAATAAATAAAATCTTTAAAAAAAAAAGAAACAGTTATAGAAAGACTATTTTGTCTTTAGTATTTCTGTGCTTTTATCTAAAGTCAATCCTGATAAGTCAGATTCATTTGGAAGGGCTTCCAAGGTCCTTAAACATGAAGACATGGTAAAGCCAAATTATAAAATGCTTGGTATACTTTAATATTTAAATTAACTAGTTAATAATTTTAATATAAAACCCCATAAAGCTATATAATTTTACTATTCATGTCACAAATTATAAGATATATTTAAAACAATATAAAATTACCTAATAGGACAAGGTAAGCCCATAATATTAAAAGGCTTTTGATGACTACATTCTTCTTTTCAAATGTCAGTTTATTTATTTATTTATTTATTTATTTATTTTAAAGATTTTATTTATTTATTTTGCTGACAGAGATCACAGGCAGGCAGAGAGGCAGGCAGAGAGAGAGAGGAGGAAGCAGGCTTCCCACTGAGCAGAGAGCCCAATGTGGGGCTTGATCCCACCCAGGACCCTGGGACCATGACCTGAGCCGAAGGCAGAGGCTTTAACCCACTGAGCCACCCAGGCGCCCCAAATGTCAGTTTATTTAATCATATGTGTAACCTTATTTGGAAATGCTATCAAAACTCCACAGTTGAGGCCTTCCCAGATGAGAAAGCCGGAACAAATGGCTCTTCTGATAACGCTCTTTCTGTTTAGCTCCTCCTCTGTGCCCTGGCCTCTTAGTTAGAGGATCTGGATTCCAGGTCAGAAATTGGAGCTTCCTCAGGTTGCCTTTTTACTCACTTAATGGTTTCTCTTGATGAAGAGAAATTTCTAAATTGTCAATTTTTGCTTTACAATTAGGACCTTTTGTAATCTTTTAAAGAAATCCTTGCCTATTTCAACTAAAATCAAGATACGCTCCAATGTTTCCCGCTAAAAGTTTTATTGTTTCATCTTTCACCTTTAGATCGGCAATACCTGTGAAATTGACTTTGCGCATGGCATAAAGTAGGGGTCAAATTAAATTTCTGTCAATATAGAAATTTAGCTTATGTGGCATCATTTATTAAAAGGACCATCCTTGGGGCACCTCAATGGCTTAGTTGGTTAAATGTCTCCCTTTGGTTAGGTCATAATACTAGAGTCCTGAGACTGAGCCCCATGTTCGGCTCCCTGCTCAGTGGGAAGCCTGCTTCTTTCCTTCCCTCTGCCCTTCCCCTTGCTCTCTCTCTCTTTCCCTCTCAAATAAATAAATAAAATCTTAAAAAAAAAATAAAAAGACCATTCTTTTTTTTTTTTTTTTTAAAGACCATTCTTTTTCCAATGTACTTCAGTGTCCTCTCAGTTGTCAATCAGCTGACTCTATATGTCTGGGTCTATTTCTCTAGTTTAGGTCTATTTTTCTTTTCTAGTCATATATTTCTATATGACTGTCTATTCCATTGATCAGTTTGTCTATCTTTGTACAGATAACACATTCGCTTAGTTACTAATCTTTTATGAAAGTTCTTGGTATATGATAGTATAAGTACTGCAGCTTTGTTCTACTTTTTCAGATCATTGTCAGCTGTACTTGGCCCTGCATCTTCATATTATTTTTTAAAAATCATCTTAATTTTCACATACATGCAAAATAAAAGATGAATTTAAAAAAACTGCTAGTATTCTTATTGGGATGGCCTTATGATGATTCTGTAGATTTTTCATTCTTTATTTTGCCTTCATTTTCAAGGGTATTTTCACTGGATATAGAATTTGGGGTTGACAATTTTTTTGGTTAAGCACTTGCATGCATAATGTTCCACTCTTTCCTAGCCTCATAGTATATGACAAGTGAGCTATTAATTGGATTATTATTCTTGTATATGTAAAGTGTCAATTTTTTTTTTCTTGTTGCTCATAAGATTTGCTCTTTTTCTTTGGTTCTCAATTATACAACTATTGTACCTGAAAATTTCTGTCTTTCATCAGATTTGGGAATTGGAGACCATTACATCTTCAATTTTTAAAAGTGGATTTTTTTTTCTACACTCTCATTCTCATGTCTATTTTGGCCTATGATATATAGAGAACTATGAACTATCATCTGACTGGTCCCGGAGGCTTTGTTCAATTTTTTTTTCTCCCTATTTTCATATTGAATAATTTCTTTTGATCTATCTTCAAGTTCATTTGCTTTTTCTTTTTTTTTTACATTCTATAGACGTTTTTAAAAATTATATATATATATATATATATATATATATATTTTGTTCCTTTTCAGCATAACAGAATTCATAGTTTTTGCACCACACCCAGGGCTCCATGCAATGCATGCCCTCCATAATACCCTCCACCTGGCTCCCCCAACCTCCCACCCCCCGCCCCTTCAAAACCCTCAGTTGTTTTTCAGAGTCCATAGTCTCTTGTGGTTCATCTCCCCCTCCAATTTCCCTCTACTGCCTTCTCCTCTCCATCTCCCCATGTCCTCCATGTTATTTGTTATGCTCCGCAAATAAGTGAAACCATATGATAATTGACTCTCTCTGCTTGACTTATTTCACTCAGCATAATCTCTTCCAGTCCTGTCCATGTTGCTACAAAAGTTGGGTATTCATCCTTTCTGATGGAAGCATAATATTCCATAGTGTATATGGACCACATCTTCCTTATCCATTCATCCGTTGAAGGGCATCTTGGTTCTTTCCACAGTTTGGCGACCGTGGCCATTGCTGCTATAAACATTGGGGTACAGATGGCCCTTCTTTTCACCACATCTGTATCTTTGGGGTAAATACCCAGTAGTGCAATTGCAGGGTCATAGGGAAGCT
>PISX010008013.1:0-38095 GCA_004024625.1 Mellivora capensis | reverse complement strand
GCTTGCATTCCCACCATTTGCTTTTTCTTTTGTCATGTCCATTCTGCTGAGGACCACCCATCGATTATGTTTTTTAACATATTATATATTTTTTTGATTCTAAAATTTTCTTATTTTTTCCTTTATAACTTTCATCACTCTGCTGAGATTTCATAGTGTTTTATTCAATTGTGAACATATTTTGTTTTACTTCATTGAAGTTAGTTAAAATAGCCACTTTTAAACTATTAACTTTTAGTACTAACACAGGACATCTTAGGACTACTGTTAGTTGATTTTCTTTTCTATTGCAGTGCTCCATTTATCTGGTTTTTCTTATCAGGCAATTTTAAAGTATACCCTAGAAATGATAAGTGTTAAGTTTTTGAGATTCTGGATTCTGTTATTTTTCTCTGCTGTGTGTTATTTCTTTTGTTCTAGCCTGCAATTATCTTATTGGAATTTTTTGTAGGATAAGATTATTTTAGAGCTGAACTAGGACAGCTCTGTGTTTATCTTAGGGACATCTGAAAATCTGTCACCTAAGCTTGGCTAAGAAAAGATCAGTGAGCTAATAACTAATAATTTATAATATGCTGTTTTAAGTTCAAAACTCCCCTGCAGGCACCCAAGATTGACTTGTTTGTGGATGAATTACACCTGGCATGACCAGTTAAACTTTTGGCCTTGGCTTTTATACCTAAAAGAACATTAAAGGGCCCACTGAAAATTTCTGGGAAGGCCTCCTCAAACCAAGACTTATCAGAGAAATCGTGGCAATTCAATCCCAAGATGAAATACATACTCATTTTGTAAAAATGACAGAGCCTGGGGAGCTGTGTCTGGAGGTTTCACATACCCTTAGTGTTGTTTTTTGTATTGTTTTATATTTTTGCTTTCCCAACCCCTCTGACCCTTCTCTTAAACCATATATCCTTTGCCTTCCATAAATGTCTTGTAAATCCTTTCAATTATCTAACCTGATAACTGCTAAAATTGAACTGTTAATTCTGTTTCTTGGGTGGCAGCATTCAATTACTATTGGCCAGGATCCTTCTAACTGTTCCATACATGTGTGATTAAGGTGTCAGTCAAAGAAAGATATGGGCAGGATAAATTTGAGCATTCCCCCCCTTTTTTTTTTTAAGATTTTATTTATTCATTTGACAGAGAGATAGAGAGCACAAGTAGGCAGAGCGGCAGGCAGAGGGAGAGGGAGAAGCAGGCTCTCTGCTGAGCAGAGAGCCCGACACAGGACTCGATCCCAGGACCCTGAGATCATGACCTGAGCTGAAGGCAGCGGCTTAACCAACTGAGCCACCCAGGTGCCCCGAGCAACCCCTTTCTGAGAATATTTTCCTTCCAAAATGTACCTACTCTCTCCAGTTGTCAAAGTTTTCTGAGCTTCAATTTTTTGATTCACCAGGCTGTTTTCCATCACAGCCCCAGTGCTTCTAGCATCATCTGCACTTGGTCTCCAGCTGAAAGTTGCAAAAAATGAGAACTCACTTGATGGAACTCCATTTTTCTACAGAATTACATAGTCCATCTTATTCTGTTTACTCACCAGTGCTGTAAGTAGCTCCTATTTGTATCAGGTCTAGATTTTATGGTTTTTTCTGTGGAGGATTCAGGCTGATTTGGTCTTACTCTATCATTATTGGAAGTGGAACTGCTCTCATGAGATTTTTAAACTACTGTCTTTTTAAAAAAAAGTTGTTTTAAAATGAAAAAATAGTGCTATATTTTAGTTTGATACACAAGATTTATTCTGGAATGAGCTAATGGAATGTTTGGAATCAGAGAATTTAAAGGAGAGGCTGTTCTATCCTAGGAATAATTATGAATCCATTTGGTCAGAAAAAATATTTTACCAAAACTAAAAGCTTCCTCAGTTGTCTGCTAATTCTAGCTAAGTGGTCTAATGATGTATTTAACTCACTACAGTCCAAGCATTATTGCATAGTGACAAATAGATGCCAGTTACATCTATGGGGAAAAAAGAAGCTTGCTATATGTAATACATGAATATAATCCTTTCTTCCTTTTCACTATGTTACTATACCTTCTCATTTAATCCAATGAGGATTGTATATCTGTTTAACAGATGATCAAACATATTCTGGGAAGTTAAGTAACCTTTTCAAAGTCACAGTACTAAACGATAAAGCCTGGTCTATTAGATTTCTAAGTCTGAGCTCTTAGTTATATATTATAATACATGATTAATTATTTGGTTAATTGGTTAATTGGTATTTATAAGGATGTTAATTGTTAATTTATAAGGATGTGTATGTGTGCACGTGTGTGTGTGTGTGTGTGTGTATGCTTTTAGTATATTTTTAGTAAGTGATATTCCTGGCAGAGGGAAAAAGAGTACTATTAAAGGATAGTACCCTGGAAAATGCTAACAACTTTATAAATTTCTTGTCTTGTGCATAATGGTATTAAATTTATCAGCAAATGAATATGGTTTTTATGAGGCATATAAACAAGTTTATATTAAACCATAATTGTTCAGTTTTCTTTAGTATATTTAAAATAACTTTGCCCTATAGTTAGTACCTCTGGAAGCACAATTATATTTCATAGTATTGTAGGAAGACCTATAAGGCAGACTGGCAAACTATGATCCACAGGCCAAATCCTGCCCACCATTTATTTTTGTAAGTAATTATTGAAATGCAGTCATGATTATTTTTGTATTTATTGTCTATGGCTGCTTTTGAGCTATAATGGCAGAGGTAAGTAGTTGTAGCCAATACACAATGACTATCAAGCCTAAAATAGTCACACTCTGACTCTTAGCAGAGACAATCTGCCAACACCTACTCTTAAAGTATCCTTGAGATTCTCTAATTTTTCTGTTTCCCATCCTCCACCTTCCTTTTTTTTTTTTTTTTTTTAGGGATTTTGTTTATTTATTCATGAGACAGACAGAGAGAGGGGCAGAGGGAGAAGCAGGCTCCCCACAGAGCAGGAAGCCTGATGGGAGACCGGAACCCAGCAGAAGGCAGATGCTCAACTGACTGAGTCACCCAGGTGCCCTAAAAGTTCACATTTTATTAATAAGGTATTTGAGATCCAAAGTGGCCTAGAAAACAAATGAATTATATATCTAGGACTAGAACTTTGAATAATTGTCTTTTTTTCTTTTCTTTCTTTCTTTTTTTTTTTTTTTCTTTTAGGCTCATGTTTATAGGAAGACATGGTTCTCTGATCTCTGTGTGAATTTTATTCCGGTCTTTCTCTAAATCATTTCCCACATGATGAATTAGGTTTATAAGCTAGCAAAGTATTTCCTTCAGGTTCACAAACACAGAATCAAATCACAGAACAATCTGTTTTAAAAGGCTACATTTTTACACAAACAGTACATGATTTGGCAAGCTAATATTTACAAGACCAATGTCAGTGGGTAGAAACAATTTGTTCACTTTATACCTGCTTTTCTTAAATTACCTAACCTTCATATTTGCTGAAATTTTCAGTGTGTAATTGACCTATCTAAAGGTGGTTGCTGGTTATCATGCTGATTTCCAAAGCTTTCAGACTGATAGTAAAACATTTCAGAGAGCTAGCAGTGATGTATTTAAGAAAAATACTGCTACAACAGGTGTCCTTCTAATGTAGTATGTGCATGAATTTGCCTTTTATGTTTCCAAACTGTAAGCTCTTACTCTTAACATTGATTCCTTTTAAAAAACCAAATGAAGGGGTGCCTGGGTGGCTCAGTGGGTTAAGCCTCTCTGCCTTCTGCTCAGGTCATGATCTCTTGAGTCCTGGGATCAAGTTCTGCATCGGGGTCTCTGCTCAGTGGGGAGCCTGCTTTGCCCTCTCTCTCTGCCTGCCTCTCTGCCTACTTGCGATCTCTCTCTCTGTCAAATAAATAAATAAAATCTTTTTTAAAAAATGAAGATTTGGACAGAAGATTTCAAGCCCACAATTTTGTGTATATATGCTAAAACTCCATCTTTAGGTACATATCATGATAATGGGACATCAGATGCTACTGCACAATGAAAAGCATTTTTTTTTAAAGATTTTTTATTTATTTGACAGAGATCACAAGTAGGCAGAGAGAGAGAGGGGGAAGCAGGCGCCCCACTGAGCAGAGAGCCTGAGGCGGGGCTCTATCCCAGGACCCTGAGATCATGACCTGAGCTGAAGGCAGAGACTTTAACCCACTGAGCCACCCAGGTGCCCCTGAAAAGCATTTTTATCATTAAAATCTATCTGAACATTATTCACAAAGGCTTTTACTTATATTGTTGGAATCCCTCTAACTTTAAATAGGCTCTAGAATTGGGTGCCACATTTGCAGAATATGACATTTAATTGGTGAACTTTATTAAATTAAATGCAGATGTTTGGGATCCGTGGGAGCAATTGCATGTATCTTAAAGATTTAAGGGTCAAAATTATACAGGAGGGAAATGATGAGGGAGCAGAAGGCTCTCTGAAGATAAAACATAAGTGGACACCCTGCAACCTCCCTCCCACCACTCCTGGGTGGGACATGTGTGACATTCTTCCAGGAATCTCCCAACTATCTTAATGTTAATCCCTTGCTAGAGGGGAAAACAACCTTAACTTGACAATGGCACGGCCTCTGGTATCTTGTAGGTCTTCTTTAATCCTTTTAAAACGTTGCTTTTCCATACTTCCCCCAACCCACAGCAGCTTTCTGCTTGTGGATCCTGTCCCATGCTTTAATAAAACCACCATTCTGCACAAAAAATAAAATAAAATAAAATAAAATAAAATAAAATAAAATAAATAAATCTGCATGTGAGTCTGAAGCACAGCAAAGTCCCTCTGGTATTGAGGAAACAGTTTTCATCTGACTACATCTAGAAAACTGAGTTCCAATCTTGGCTATCCTGTTAAGGTATAATGTGTCCTTGGATAAGTCACTTAAGTAGCAAACAGGGTAGAAGCCTGCTTTTGAAAGTTCCTGCCTTTCTCCAGAGTTGTCCAATTTCTTGAGTTTTCTAATCTGTGAAACAGGGATGATAATACTCTCCACCATGGAATTCTTGTGAGAATTAAGATCATGCAGATAAAGTGTTTAATATAGTACGTAGCACATAGTAAGAACTCAGTAAAAGTTAATTAGGCTTATTATGATCATTATTAGTACTGATACCAAAATGACTTAGAACTATAATTCAGGATAATGGACATACTCTTTTACCCCTACAAAACCAAGAGAGAGCTGGCCTTGTTCATTTGTTCATTTAGTATTCCATTTATTTTAATAAATAATCATTGTTGCCTGCCAGGATCCAGGCACTGCACTCCCCTTGCACGGAGGATACAATGTTGAATATTATGGAGTCTCCGATCTCAGAACACTTATATCCCACTGGAAGAGAAAGACCAAAAAAACTAACTCATTTTGCCTATAGTTTTCCCTTTGAAGTACAATCACTTCACTAAGAAAATAAACTGATGGGGTGCCTGGGTGGCTCAGTGGGTTAAAGCCTCTGCCTTTGGCTCAGGTCATGATCCCAGGGTCCTGGGATCGAGCCCCGCGTAGGGCTCTCTGCACGGTGGGGAACCTGCTTCCTTCTCTCTCTCTGTCTGCCTCTCTGCCTACTTGTGATCTCTTTCAAATGAATGAATAAAATCTTAAAAAAAAAAGAAAAAAGAAAAAGAAAATAAACTCACAATACTATGGGGCAACTCTAGAATCCTGTTCTTCCCTAATGAAACACAGTGTATTGCTCATGCTCAAACACTCAGTGAGGGAGAGAAATAATGGCTCTTTTCAACAATTTGCCGTATCATTTTGGCATTATCACAGAATTTATATCTACCTTGTCAAAAGAATACTAATGAAGCAACAAACTGCTGCTTTTATTAAAAAAAAAAAAAGGCCTAAACACTTGGTAAAAAGCCATTTCACCCACTTCCACAAAGACAATAATAATTTCCATTAGATAGTTTTATCCCTTTTCTTGAGTAGTGTGGTACATATATATTAAACAAGTTTGTACTTTTGGAGAACTTGTTGCTGTGAGAGTAGTTTAGATAAAATGAGCTAGGAGTGTTCAGTTAAGCTCCCCTTGGTCTGATGGCACTCACTGTCTTTGAGATCTAGAAGAGGTTTTATAATCCTTGTTGCTATAATTTTAAAGACTTAATAAAATTGTTGTTAATAGCTTTTTTCATCCTTTCAACTGCCTTCCCTTGAGAATTCCATTACTACTTCTGAAAATTCCTTATAAGAGTATGGGGAATTGGGAAGGAGGATAAGAAATGTTTAGATGATCATGAACATATACAATATGAAAGTTTATTTTATTACAAATAACACTAAGAATATTGAGAAAGAGCCAGTTAAGAGATGCCATGCTTATTGTTCTATACACTAAAACTTATCTTTTCTACAAGGTAAGTTAAATGAGAATATAGAATGAACATGCTTGCTTTTCCTATCAGCTCTCTCCAAGTTTGAATTAGAGAGATTTCCCTACAGGGAAAATATAGTTCCTACATATACAAAGCGAAGCAATAGATTAAAAAAATATATATATTTGTAACACACATAGAAAATAATAGTTAGAAAAACCTAGCAAAAGATTAATTTGGATTACATAGAACTGCATCAATAACAGTAATAGATAAATAGGCAAAGTTAGTAACTAAGAAATCAAAATGATTAACACATTTAAAAAATTACCACCACTAGTAGTTTAAGAAATGTAGATTAAAATAAAGTAGTATTTTCTCTATAGAATTAGTGGAGATTATAAAATAGCAATATGAAACACTAGTAACAGGGTGCGATGATAGCACTATTCAGTGCTTCTGTGTGTAAAACTTACAGTTTTTTAAAAGTAACTTAGGGACATCTGGGTGGCTCAGTTGTTGAGTGACTGACTCTTGATTTTGGTTCAAGTAACGATCTCAGGGTCCTGAAACTGAGCTCTGCATTGGACTCCAGAGCTCAGCATAGAGTCTAAGCTCAGCTAGAGCTCAGCATAGAGTCTAAACTCAGGCTAGAGAGTCTTTCCCTCTGCCCCTCCCCCAACTCACACACGCTGTCTGTCTCTGTCTCTGTCTCTCTCAAGTAAAGCTTTAACAAAAAGTAATTTAGCAATAAAACATCAGTCTTAAACACTTTATATTTTTGTATTAGTGTGGTCTTGGAGGGTTGCAAGAAACCATACTATGCTGAAACCATACTATACCTGCTTAGGTCAAAAGGCAAATCATATCCTAGTTTCAGGATGGAATCTGCTACTAAAATTATGTTCTTAGGAATCTCTAATCTCTTAAAACTAATTTCTGGGTTTTCTCTATCCTTTGTGTTAGCTTCGTACCAAGGCAAGCTCTCTCCAGTGGTCACTAGAATATTGGGCTTATCACCCCTGGTTAGCAAAATCCCTAATGAAAGGGAATGACTTTTCCACACTAGTTCCTGGAAGAACCCAAGTGAGTCTCCTTGTCTAAGTTGGGCCTGACATTCAGTCCTGAGCCAGTCACAGTAGCCAGGAAAGTAGATGCCCTAATTCCCAGGCTGGAGTCCTGCATGCACCTTGGAACTAGGAATGGAGTTGGCTTTAACCTAAACATCTTGGGATAGACAGTGATTCTCCAAAGGGAAGTACTGTCACTAAAAGGAGGGGAAATTAAAGCCAGTTAGGAAAAACTAAATAGTTATTCTAGGGTTGCCTGGGTGGCTCTGTTGGTTTAGCATCTGCCTTCAGCTTGGGTCATAATCCAGGTGTCCTGGAATAGAGCCCCATGTCTGGCTTTCCGGCTCAGTGGGGAATCTGCTTCTTCCTCTCCTTCTGCCCTTCCCTCTGCTTGTGCTCTCTTTCTCTCTCTCTCTCTTTCAAATAAATAAATAAAATCTTAAAAAAAAAAAAAAAGGAAAAAGTTACTCTAGTACAGTTCCACCCTTTAATAACACTGTGACTCAATGCTATGAAATAATAGATGAGGATTTACACTTTTAAAATTTTCTTTTAAAGATTTTATCCATTCATTTGTGGTGGGCAGGAGAGAGCCAGCGACCACAAGCAGGGGGAGCAGCAGGCAGAAGGAGAACCAGGCCCCCCTCTGAGCAAGGAGCCTGATGCCCTACTTGATCCCAGGACTCTTGCATAACAACCTGAGCTGAAGGCAGATGCTTAATCTACTGAGCCACCCAGGCATCCCCAGATTTACATTTTTTACAGCTTAAGTTCTAAAGCTTTAGCAAAAAAACCAGAGAACAACAACAACAAAACATTTGAGCAATTGTATTGTCCAACAATAGGGAAATTGTAAGTTAAGAAATATAAAATGTTTTGGGGAGTCATCAAAATGATATTTTCAAATGGTTTTTAGTGCTTATGGAGAAAGGACATTTTATAATATAAAGCCCTAAAAGCAGAATATAAGATGACATATACAGTACAACCCCATTTGTAAAAAGTGCACAGGAAAAAAACTTAGGAAAATCTATTAAAATAATAAGTAGCCCCCCAAAACCGCTGGAATTCATGTATTCATGAAACAAATATTTTTGAAATGTCTATTTGATGGCATGAATTTTTATTCTGAATACTATCATCTCCATAATTTTCATATTTTTACATATATTTTTTCATTTTTCATATTTTTACATATATATTTTTACATACATACAACAAGCAACTGAGAGGTATACTGCATTTAAGTTGAAATTCTAATAACCCCACTTAAATCCTTATGATGTTCCAAACATTGTTGTACAGCGCTTTCAGGTACACGGCCTCATTCAAAGTGTCTCTCATGAAATCAGTTGTCAGTTCTATCTGCTCCATGTGAGTATTGTTCTTCTGCAGAAGCCATAGATAAAATTTGTTGATTGACACAGTGATTCCTTTGTTCATTCATCCAACCACCTATGAATTGTTAGTGGGATTACAAAATAACCCCTAAAGGAATTTCTTAAAATTGGGTAGGTAAGAAAGCTTATAAATTTTCATGGGTCAGAGAACAGGTTTTTTCAATGATTACAATATGTTAATTATACTTTGCTTTAAGTAAATGAAGAGCTAAATGAATGTCAGCATTTCTGTCAAAGCCATTGTGTGTGAAGTGGTTATGTTCATATACAGTAACATCCGACTGCAATCATAAAAATCATTTATGTGAACCATCTTTCTGCACAATTTTGGAATTACTGTATCTTACATGAATGTTTAAATATATTATTGGTGTTAAATATACTATAGATACATTACATATATTCAGAGTTCATTTATTTTCTGCACATTCATTTATGAATAATTTTTATTCATTCTGTTGGCTCAGGTGGAATAAAGGGCTACAAAGTTTTCAGGCCAAAGGATTTTCTGGCAAGAATTCATGGCTGCCACCCCCTGAAACTTCAGCTCATGAGAGAACATTACTGGGGGAGGTAATGCCTCCAAAGCTCAGAGGGGATTGCTGTGGCCAGCTTTCATGAAGAAAAAAAAAAAAAAAAAAAAGGCAGAGATTTCCAGAGCAAATTTTGCTGGAAGATAATGCAGAATGGCCTTGAAGGCCAGCTGGAGGCAGTAATCTTGATTGTGTAAGGCTGACAGGGTTAGTATGTAAGGGTGCTGGGTGATGGTGAAGAGATTCAACAGATAAGAGAAATTTTCTCTCAGTTTTATTGTAACTTTTTTATTAGTACTTATTATTTAATTTATTATTAACTTGGGATATTGATTTATATGTATTGGAATAATTATTTCAGAGTTAGATACATGTTTTTATCATATATCACTTCTAGGCGTGTACCCAAAGGAAATATAAGCAAAATATGCTGATTGAAATATTATTAAAACCTCCTCACACTCAGTGTCCAATTCTTTTGAGAGATTCAGAGTCACTGATACCCAGTTTTTCCTTAAAATATCACTCTATATGGCGTCAGGGTACTTGTGAATTAGCATATTTAACTTTTGAATTGTGAAATATAACATATATAGAAAAGAATATATAACATTTATCAGTACAGTTCAACAAATAATTAGAAAATGACCCCTATGTCAAAAGAATGTTATGTGTACCCAAAAAGCCTAGCATGTGTTCTGTCCTACTCCTACTCCTTAGAGTAACTACAGTCTGTTTTGTTTTGTTTTTTTTTTTAATTTCTTTTCAGCGTTACAGAATTCATTGTTTTTGCGCCACACCCAGTGCTCCATGCAATGCGTGCCCTCCATAATATCCTCCACCCGGCTCCCCCAGCCTCCCACCACCCCTCCCCCTGCCTCTTCAATACCCTCAGGTTGTTTTTCAGAGTCCATAGTCTCTCATGGGTCATCTCCCCCTCCAATTTCCCTCAACCCCCTTCTCCTCTCCATCTCCCCATGTCCTCCGTGTTATTTGTTATGCTCCACAAATAAGGGAAACCATAAGATAATTGACTCTCTCTGCTTGACTTATTTCACTCAGCATAATCTCTTCCAGGCCCGTCCATGTTGCTACAAAAGTTGGGTGTTCATCCTTTCTGATGGAGGCATAATACTCCACAGTGTATATGGACCACATCTTCCTTATCCATTCGTCCGTGGAAGGGCATCTTGGTTCTTTCCACAGTTTGGCGACCATGCCCATTGCTGCTATAAACATTGGGGTGCAGATGGCCCTTCTTTTCACCACATCTGTATCTTTGGGGTAAATACCCAGTAGTGCAATTGTAGGGTCCAGGGAAGCTCTATTTTTAATTTCTTGAGGAATCTCCACACTGTTCTCCAAAGTGGCTGCACCAACTTGCATTCCCACCAAAAGTGTAAGAGGGTTCCCCTTTCTCCACATCCTCTCCAACACACGTTGTTTCCTATCTTGCTAATTTTGGCCATTCTAACTGGTGTGAGGTGGTATCTCAATGAGGTTTTAATTTGAATCTCCCTGATGGCTAGTGATGATGAGCATTTTTTCATGTGTCTGATAGCCATTACTACAGTCTGTTTTAATGATAATCATTTCCTTGCTTTTCTTTCATTTTTACCAACTGTATTTGCATCTGCAGCTCCCTAACCCCCACCCACCCCACCCTGCCCCCACCTTTTCTGTATTACAATGGTTTCTGAGTTAGATCTCAAATACCTGGGTGTCCCCTTGAGTGATAAAGGGGGAGGAGGGGCCGTAACTCGTAGATGGTGTTGAATATGGTCCCTGTGAAGTCAAATCCATCCAGAGCTGCTGGGGGACTTAAGGTCATTGATTTATATAAATAGGCTCTTCCTAGACTTGAGATCAAGAGCTAGTTAGTCCATTCAGTCTCTTGGTTAAGAGTCTGAACTAAAGAGGTTCCTGGGTGGCTCAGTGGGTTAAAGCCTCTGCCTTCCACTCAGGTCATGATCCCAGGGTCCTGGACGGAGCCCTACATCAGGCTCTCTGCTCAGTGGGGAGCCTGCTTCCCCCTCTCTCTGCCTGCCTCTCTGCCTACTTGTGATCTCTGTCTGTCAAATAAATAAATAAAAAATATTTTTAAAAAAAGAGTTTGCACTAAATAGTAGAGTATGCCACTAACCTGGCCTCTGATTCGATTGTCTGTGATAACCGTGGAAGACTGTCTATAAAGGGTCACAAAACAGGCAGATTTGTGCTTCAAAGACCTGGGGTAGCTTCTGAACAGGCCAGAGGAGAGGCACTGCACACTTCTTACTTTGGCTACGAATGCAAAGCAAGAAGGTGACGATGGCTCCCTGTCTAAACCCAGGACTTAGTGTGTCCAGATAACTTAATAGTCATTATATCTGCCATTTATTGATGTCAAACACCATTCTTAGTGATTTACATACAATAGTTCACTTTGTACTAAACCCTATAGGATAGGTACTATTAAATAGATGAACAGACTTTTTTTTTTTTTTAAACAAACGAAGGAGCTAAGGCTTTGAAAATTTACTTGTACAAGATCACACAGTTAGTAAATGTCTGAGCACAAATTCATGCTTAGACTTTCAGGGAAGGTTCCTAAAATGCTGAAGGAACACAGATGAATTACACTTGATAGTGGTACATTTTCATTTCCATCTTCATGAAAAGTGACCTCATGTGTTTTCTTAAAGTTTTATTATGTTTCCAAAATACGTTTAATTTTGGAAGTTGAGGGGTCAGGGCATAGATAATATGTTCAATACCATACTCAATTTCCCTTTACCACCCTCCTATGAAAAATGGGGAATTTTGTCCTTACAGCTGCATTTACAATGTTTACCACGAGAGGGAGGAATCAGACCATGGAGAGTGGCAGCAAGGCCACTAAAGACCACCTTGGCCACTTCTTGCTCTTCATTGGCAGCTGAAGTAGAATGAGTGTGCAATTGGAGAGGGATTTGTTAATAAAAACAGAAGTTTTCTTATTATCTGGAAGAGATGATTTTACAACCCCTGTAAAGAGAAGAGTCAGCTCCTGGAACCTCAAAGTGAGAACGGTTAACATGCTTAGTATCCTAAATTTGAGGATCCCTAGTAGTACTCTAGAAACCAGTAGCACTCTTCCCCCCAAACTGTGATAATCAAAATGTCTCCAGAAATTGCCAAATGTTCCCTGGGACAAAATTGCCTCTGATTGAGAACCACTATTTTAGGGATCCAAAATGTGCTGAAGACTCCAGGTCTCAAAGATAATAAAAGATCCTCCCTTCCTGGTGAATGGGGAATATGGGGCTCTTCTTGGTCTGGGGTTTTACAATTCAAAGCTATGAATAGAAAGGATAAGGCTAGTCCCAGTTCATAAAAGAAGTATAGACAAAGGATAACAGCACAATGCCAGGCAAAGTGGTTAAGGAAGCAAGAAACAGCTTGAAACTTTACAATTATTGGGGGAAAAGAGTAAGAAATCAAGCAAAGGAATGAACTAGAGATGATGTTAGGCAAGAAGGAGTTATCATGCTCAAGAAACAAAGCATTCCACAAGAGCAGACCTCTTATAAGATACCTCCATGGGTGAGGGAAGAGCGGTTAAGTTCTTAGAGCCAGTTAAAATTCTTCTTTCTAAACCTCCTCTTTGAGTATTTTCTTTCTCACTTACTCGTACTTGCATCCCCTGTTCAATCATGCCAGAAAACTTGGAGTTATTCTTTAATTTAAATATTAATTTTTCTATCTGTTAGAGATATCCAGGACCCATGAGACCTTAGTTACATTGAGGGTTGTAGGGAACACTGCATATTCCAGTAGTCTGGCAACAACTTCCTTACTTGCAAATATGGTAACCACAAACAACTCAAGAGAAATTTAATCAAGAGGAAAGAACCAAACTCATAATATACAACTTACAGAGTACATGAATTTGAAGTGCTATGTGTTACGCTATAGAGAGGCTCTTATACTCTCAAGAGCTCTGTTTTTGACAAAAGTAATATCATGGCTCTTGGGTCTTGACACCAGCCGGTCACTGTTTGGTGGTTCTGGTAGGTTCAAGTCTACTCTCTGGCACAAGGAGCTCTGTCTAAGCTATCCATTCACTTCTTCAGAGGTCTTTTGCTGAAAGGATGATATATGGATCCATCCCACCTAGTGATGAACTCTTCTGTTGAAAATTATGGTTTCCTATACTAAGCCAATAAAAACCATTAGGGGGCATTATTATTATTATTATTATTATTATATGCATTTAATATTATAATAATACATGAATTATTATTATGTATTGTTTTACATTCAAGGGCATCTGACTCAAACACCTTTGCATTGTTTGCTGGAGTGGGTCATAGTAAGCAGGACTCGAGAAATGTTTATTAATTGAATGTATGAAGATATGAATAAATGCTCTAAGTAGTGAGTGTAGCCATGCATACTAATATTGCATAATAATGAATGTATTATTATTATTAGTTGAAGCCTCCAATCTATAAGGGCTCTGAGTATTAACCACTAACAACTCAAAGCTTCCCCTTTCTTTTTCCAGAGAATTGCTTTAGGTCAAGTGGTAGCCAGGAACCACCCCACCTATTTTGGAGACTATATCCTCCCAACCTTGGCCAATGACAAAGAAATCCAAAGGTCAGCCCTCTTTTGTCAAGGTGAGTCAAATTTGTGGTGTAACTCATGTTCCAGAGCTTTTCCATGGGATCAGACTGAAACTATTGTTCAACATCCTTGAAAAGCTTTGTTTTTTCCCTGTCTTATTCTTCTGCCTTCACTTTGCTTCTCCAGAGAAGACTCCCCCAATAAATCATTTGGATGGGAATTTCCAACTCCGGCTCCTCTTCTATGGACCCTGAAGTTGTTTTGAAGTCACTACCCTCATCTCACTTTAAACTTGCTTTTAAGCTCAGTGTTAGCCATGTAACTCCTTGGGTGAAAGTAATGGAATGGTCAGATCTCAGGATTGGTATTGGTAGAATGGTAGAATATTACAGCTGAAAAATAAATCAGCTAGCTTACATTCTTATTTTACAAGTGAATTCATTGTAGCCCAAAGGCAAGATTTTCTGAAGGTGAGACAGTTAATGACTAGCAAAGCTGGAACAGAATCAGATTTCCAATCTCCCATTTTAGGGCTTTCTCCAAACATTTCTTCCTATTAGTCACTGTGCTCACATGAGGGAATCTTAAGTTGGGTGCTATCCAAGCAAGTTGGAAGAAATGCCTTAAGCTCTCAACATCCTTGAAATATTGTTTTACATATATGTTAGAACAATGTGACTGTAGGATGATTACTACCTAGATATTTATAGTTTTAATCCTCTATAAAATTTTACTGAATTTTCTCGCTAGGGCTAAATAAGTTAATAAGACAAGATTTCATCTTCAAGAAGTTTTGTAGGGGAGGCTGTCAAAAGAATAAGGGGGCTACGTTAGTGTTACAGGAAATCTGTGGAGCCAGAGAGGCAGTAATTAATCTCATTTGGCAGAAGAGGGGGAAACCTCCAGAGGAGATAACATTTAACATGGTTTGTGGAGATTAGAATTTTGATACGTAGAGAAGAGAAAAGGGCGTTGTAGATAAATGCAGTGGAATGTGCAACAGCACAGGTTGTAAAGTTTGGGCTGTGAAAAGCCTTCCTGTGTGGCTGAAGTAGGTACTTCTTGATAAGAGAGGCTAAGAGTTCATGTGAATGGAATTGCTGTGAAGAGCATGGTGACATACCCAATGTTTTGTCTCTTAATTATAATGCCTCTCCATTCCTTACCCAATTTTCACCTCCATAAATTGTTTATATTTTTCTTTAGTTCTCATGGGGGTATGGCACCATGATGAATGCTTCCTGGTATGCGCTTACATTAAATTAGAGAAGACAGAGAGGAGAAGAAGCCTGCAACTTTCATCTGCATCTCTTTTCTTGGGCATTAGTGAAGAGAAATAAGATATACAATTGGGAGATAAAACGGTAGCTTCAACAAAAAGATTAAACTGCCAATCCCTTAGCTAATCAAGAAAAGAAACTAACATATTGAGCATCTAGGATGACTACTAAATTTGTTAAGCACTTTAGAATTGCCTAATTTAATTCCCACAAATTACTGCATGAGATCTATAGCTGTAATTACCGGGAGTATAAAGATAAGAAACTTCAGGCACAGGCATTCGGTCACATGGCCAAGGTCACAGCCTTGATGTGGAATGCTCTGTCATTGTTTCATCTGTGCCACAGGCTTCCCAGGAAACACTAACGGTGCAAACCGAGTGGCTGGAAGTACAGCATCTGAGAGTTAGCCACTGGAATCCTGGGGGGTTCCTTTTATAAAAGAAATAATTGAGAAATTAAAAGAATTAAAAGAGGAAAAGGGGAAGGAAAGACAGAAAGAGTAATAGAGATAGGAAAGGGAGAAAGAAAAAGGGGCAATAAAGATATGTTTTAAAAACATTGGGTTGATAATATTCTTTCTACCAACGTATTACATATATAAATGCATCACATCTTTCAATATATAATGGGGGAAAAATCCCAGAAAAGCATTTGGTAGTTTAAAATATAGATGTACATATATGCATATACCTATTTTGATGTTTGTTTTACATAGGCTTAAATTATGAGGTAAAGTTCAACAAAAAGAAGACCTTGAATGGAACAGTCACAACCTTTGGTAATAATGTAAATGCCTTTTAAAAATTCACCAACTAAAATGCTTTAAGACTATTCCCAACAAAATATCATTTACATTTCAAATCTATTAAAATCCTTTATTTTTCTTAAAAGAATATATTGAATCATTTTGAAATGCTCTCATCCATATGTATAATAATGATAAATAATTTATTTCTTAAAACATTAGTTTTTTTCCCTGTGGATTAGCATTGCTAAGTTAGACTTGGCTCTGGAATGCAATAGGAAATATTAGATTTCAGACGCTCAGAGGAAATTTTCTGCTCATGCATGGTGGATAAACACACATTATACTATTTACATATATTGTATTTCTCCTCTCTCCCACTAGGGAAAACAAAGCCTATAAATTGTATTTATACTGTTAGCAATGGAGTCTTTGTGTAGTGAACCTTACAGAGCATCAGGTGTTTTTCTCCTTGGGTCCTTAAACTGAAACTGAATTGTCCCATGTCACATCTGTTCACATCAATCACATTACATTATTTTCCTTACAATGTGTTCTTCGAGGTGATATGATTGATGTGACTAAATGTGATGGATCAAAAAGGTCTGTTAGGCACTTTAGAAAATTTCAAAATCTCAACCCTGCAAGCCAAGGAATCTCTGTCGATGCATAATTCGGTATAAAGTTAAATTTGGAAGGGCAATACAGTTCATCAGATTAAGAATTTTTGACAGTGATTCTTGACAAACTACTTTTTGATGATAAAGAAAAGTATGAATAATTTGTTAGGGCAGAGTCAAGGTTAGGGAGTCATTACCTTGTTGTAAATCACATAAATTCAGGAATGAATCCATGTGGAAAAGAATTTGCAGTTGGAATACTCTGTTTTGAATCCCAGCTCCTCATGTTCCAGTTACATGACCTTGGAGATATCACTTTAATTCTCTGAACCACAGTTTTTCATCTGTATCATCTATCACAGAGAGTATCGTGAGAATAACAAGAAAGAATATACCTAACAGAACGCTATAAATTACTAAGTATCATCTCAAGACTCCACAGTTTTGTTAAGGTCTGCACTGAGTAGGAATCAAATTATTTTAAAACACAGGAAGAGTAAAGTAATTAGGTCTTTGATGCCCAGGAGCACCTCCAATGTAAAAGGAAGTAAGTCATGGAGGGCGAGGGGAATGCCTTATGTTCAGAATCCTCATGTATCTAATAACTACTTATCTGTTTGACCATCCATACATTGAAGCAGTTGTCAAAAGTCTGAGGGATCATTCCTGGTGAATATGTTCTCTTGTCAGCTGATGTATTCTCCACGTAAATTTTCACCAGAATTATATGGTCATTATAAACCTTAAACTGGGAAAATTGTATCACTATTAATAGAACCTTCCAAGTAGGATTGTGGCTTGGAATTTTCTCTTTTCTACATTCCATTCTTGCCAAAGACATCTGATCAGATTCTGTCAGTGACTTTGGGTTCCTCCTTGACTTGTTTTCATAGGTGGCCTGTTATAAAACAACCTTTTAGCTATGATTTAGCTGTAACCTTTTAGCTGTCTGTAATTTTTTTATTATTTTTTAAAAAAATTGTTTATTTATTTATTTGTGAGAGAGAGAGAGAGAGAGAGAAAGCATAAGTGGGGGGTCAGGGTGGACAGGGACAGAGGGGGAGGGAGAAGCAGACTCCTCGCTCAGGGAGCCCCGATTCTGGTCTCAGGCTTAGAAACCCAGGCCTATGATCTGAGCTAAAGGCAGATGCTTAACAGGCTGAGCCACTCAGGCACCCTGTGAAACTGTAATTTTTTAAAGCAAACTATATCTGTAATAAACATCAGACACATGGGCCTGAGCCAAATAAGGAGCTGTATACTAACTAGAAGTTGGAGCTGAAGGAGGAAAGGTAGTGACTGGATAGTCAAATGTAGGGATAAGAGTCCTTGCTGAGGAATCAAGACACTTGTGTTTGACAAAGAAGGCCAGCTTTCTATTAAGGTCAAGTGTGGTTAAAATTGCCCTTCTTTTTTCAGCTTTAGCTTTGGCAAAGACACTTACATTGTCGGTGCTTCAGTTCTTCCATGGACGACATCTTCTGAAACTTAACTTCTGTATTGTGAGGTAGCAAATTGACTCCACTACAACTAGAGTGCTCAAAGTAAAAGAACTTTAAGTCTTCTAGATAGTGAGAAAAAAACCCAAAACACAAAAAAACCTCTATACACCAATTTTAACCCCCATCAACTTGAAGCAATAATTTAATTTAGTTTTTCTCTTTCGGTAAAAACCCAGTTTATCTTGCATTATTCATAATCTTTCAGGATTCTGCTTCATTTTTGGGTTCCTCCCAAGTGACACCTTTCTGGGGAAAGGGGTTATTGGACCTTAGGACATGCAAAGAATTGAGGGAAACAGGATCTCCTCGGCTTCAGCTTGGTCCTTTAGGAATGCACTGACTGGTTTATTTCATTTCTGGGCTGTGCCCACTTTTGAAATTCAGTGCTGACAATTATGACAATGAGTTCATTCTCTCTTGGTCTTCAACTCAGTGAGGACCTGATGTTCTCTCCATATTGACTTGGTCTCAGCTTGACACTCCTTAGTGCTGTCTAAACTTGTAAACTCCAATCAGAGTGCCGTGTTCTTCAATCTCTAGCTTTGAGAACACTCATCCTTACCCAGTAGCTGCTTCTGACAAGCTCCCAGCTAGAATTCAGAGTTTCCACCAAGTTTACTTGGCATGGTATGCCTCTGGTTCTGAGAGGTGGGTCTCCTTTCAGAGTTCCAAAGAGAGAGAAGAAACAGGACTCTTGCTTTGAAATTTACCCTAACTTGTCTTCTCTGGGAAGGAGATTGGAGAAGGTAGTTGAGGAGCTGCATGTTTTAGTTCCCAGACTTCCTTTTCTCTCTTCTGTCTCGAAAACCACTCCCCCACCATACCCAAGGGGAAGGGCTTTCCTTTTACTTCCTCTATATCATATTTTCCTTCTACGGTAGGACTGCAAGACATCCTAGCTAATAAGTAGAAGAATACTTTTTTTTCTACTCTGTGGGAGAAATCCTATGATTTGGTTTATCAGATTGGATGGATTGGGTTATTAAATGTGCAAATAATATTTGTTAGATTACTATTCATTATTTGCGTTATTTAGACCATTTAAATAAAAATGAGCTGAGCCAAAAGTAAAATATGAATACCTTATCTTTCCACGAAAATTTTTTTTATGTGCTATTATTTTGCTTTATTGTTTTTCTTAGAGTTCTAGGTACTTCTTTTTAATTCAACCATGTGTCAATCTAAGTTTCATCAGGAAAAGAAGAAATCATTTTCAGTATTCACAATAAAGGGAATTTAATGTGTGGAATTGGAATGTAGGCAGAAGCTGAGAAGCTAAAAGAGTGTAGTGTAGTGGAGTAATTTAAAAAATTAGCAAAAAGTTACTAGCACCTCTAGGCTAAAGCGAAAAAAGAAGGTAGTATTGCTGTATACCAGGTTCTGAAGCCGCGGCTTCCATGTCCAAATAGAGCTGGAACCAATAAAGAAATACCAATATTGCTAATGAAGCTGCCCAAGATAGAGAAAGAAGAAAATAAACCATCTGATTTTTCTCCCTTTCCTCTCCTTTAAATGGTCACCAGTGGCTTCAGTCATAAGCTTATTGCAATGGTCTGAATGTTTGTGTCCCTGTACTACCCATATGTTAAAATCCTAGTGATCTCTGATAGCACTGGGGAGAGAGCAGCCTTTGGGAGGTGATTAAGTCATGGGGCTGGAGCCCTCAAGAATGTAATTAATGCTCTTATAAAAGAAGTCCAAGAGAGTGCCCTTGTCCCTTCCACCATCTAAGGATAGAAAAAGAAATCTGTGACTGCAAAGAGGGCCCTCACCCACGTATGCTGACACCCCGGTCTTGAAGTTCTAGCCTTCAGAACTGTAAGAAATAAATATCTGTTCTTTACAAGCCACCCAGTCTGTTTTCTTGCTATAGCAGCCTGAATAGACAAAGGCACACAGTAACACAGAGGCCTCTGAAAGTCAGTCTTCAGGGGCCATCCCTCTTAAAATACAGAGTAGAGCTGGGGAATGGCAAAGAATGCATCAGACAGCAAGCAGGACCAGGAGTGGCACAAACCACTTTTCTAAAATTCCTCTCAGCATTTTCTGATGCACTAGGGGCTCTAGTCATTTCATCTTTGGGAAGCAGTCTCTCCTGGGGGTTTCTGGAGTCTCTTACCAGCTCTAACTGGATTGGACATCTATGAGGCTTGGCTGGCAGTGGTGATCCTGGGATCACCCTGCACCTGAGGATTCCCTTTGTCTTTCTCCTGAGCTGGATTTTCTACTTTCCATAACCCCATCTTTGTCCTTCTAGGTTTATCTGTTCAGTTGTTCAAGTATATTTTCTAGTAGCTTTCTGAGAAATGGTAACCAGGAAGCATACTTTGAGGAGTTTTATGCTGTAAAATATCTAAATATTTTTATCCTCTTCTCATGCTTGATTGATGGTTTGACTACATATGGAATTCTCGGTAATAATTCCATACATACCACAATATGTGCCAACTTTCCATTAGAATTTTGAATGTGTTATTCTGCTGCCTTTTATCTTCCACTGGCTATTGGAAAGGCTAAAGGCATTCTTTTTTTTTTTTTTTTTTTTTTTTTTGGGTGTGCGTGTGATTTTGATTGCTGAAATGGGTAATACGTGCATGGTCCAAAGTTCAGAGGCAACAAAACGCTAACTGAGAAAATGAAAGATGACATCAGCTGCCTCCATTTGGACTTTAGTCTGTACTTTCTAATTGATTAAGTTCCTTCTTTCCAGCTTAAGTCAGACAAAAGACCCAGTAGGCAAAGCATCCCCTGATGGAACCAAACCTAGCCTTTCAAGCAATGAGGACTTCCCTGAGCCATCAAGACCCTGAAGGACTGCGATGACTGGGTGGCTCAATTAAGTGTTTGCCTTCAGCTCAGGTCATGATCCCAGTGTCCTGGGATCTAGTCCTGTGTGGGGCTCCTTGCTCAGTGGGGAGCCTGCTTCTCCCTCTACCTGCCATTCCCCCTCCTTGTGTGCACATACTTGCTCTCTGACAAAGAAATAAAGTGACCTTTAGTTTATATTTTCCTTACTTTATAAATCTAAAAGTACTTCCAGCCCTTTGGAGACAGTTTTTGAGACATTAGTCTACTATCTTCCTGATGTTGGCTTCACTGAAATAGATCCCTTTCTTGTTTCACTACCACTTGTCTCTCTGCCTTTGGATTTTGTCAGAGGCAAGTGGCTGCAACTTGCCTGTTTGGGAACCCCAGAGCCAGGTGCTTCTGCATTCCTGTGCCCCAATTTCAAAAAGTAAGTCTTTCTCACATTCCTTTCCCCAAGTCAACTGGTTCCCTATTCTCAGAGTTGCAAGCACTATTACCAGCTTCTGATAATCTCCAACTTCTGAAGATATTCTGTGTACATGTATATTTACATATCAGTTTATCAACATAAATCTTCTCATTTGTATGTGAGTGTGTGTTTTAGGCATTGCACTCTGCAGGAATCAGACATCTTTTGCTAAGATACTGGTTAAAAGTGAGGCGCTTTAATATAATGATTCATGTAAACCTAGGTCATTTATTCATTGACATATCATTCAGCCTCTGTCATAGACTGTAAATATTTGTAGATTTCTCAACAAAACCAATGGTTCCATTAATTTCAAAATGTTATCTGTTCACTGTGGAGAGAAGAGTTGATACATAGACCTTCATATATTCTTGGTTTCATTTTTTTGAATCTACTGAATGCCTTCTTTCTGGTACATCTTTACTCCCTTCAGTATAACCTAGGAATTCTCTTCACTTTTCTTATTTGTTTTGTCCCATGTATTCTTATTGGTTTAACTTCTCTTATGATTTGAACTATATTTTTGATATTCTTCTGTTTCTAGCATAGAGCTTCTAAAACCCTAGGAATTTCCTGGATAGAAAGCCATCAAGGTATCTTTTTTTATGTCAATGAGCTGACTTTTGGAAAGCTGCAATATGACCCTGGTTGCCAATGGAGTCAATCACTTTAAGTCAGACAAAAGACCCAGTAGGCAAAGCATCCCCTGATGGAACCAAACCTAGCCTTTCAAGCAATGAGGACTTCCCTGAGCCATCAAGACCCCTGAAGGGCTGTGATGACTGGGTGGCTCAATTAAGTGTTTGCCTTCAGCTCAGGTCATGATCCCATTAGAGGGTTGGAACTTTCAGTGCCCCTCTCCCCGCTAGCCCTCCACAAGGGGAGAGGATCTGAAGGTTGAATCAATTATCAGTGGCCAATGATTTGATCAATCATGCCTAGATAGTGAAGCCTCTATAAAGCCTGAAAGGACAGAGTTCAGAGAGCTTCCAAGTTGGTGAAGACATGAAGACATGTAAATGCAAGGAGAGCGGCATGCCCAGAGAGATCATGGAAAATTTACATCCTTTCCCCATACCTTGTACTATACATCTCTTCCATCTAGCTATTCCTGAATTATATTGTTTTTAGATAAAACTGGTAATCTAGTAAGAACAAATTTTTTTTTGAGTTCTTTGAACTGCTCTAGTAAATTAATCAAACCCAAGAAGGGGGTCTTTGGAACCTTCATTCTATAGCCCAGATCCTTGGTCAGAAGCACAGGTGATAACCAGGACTTGTGATTGACATCTGAAGCAGGGGTGGGTGTGCCTGAGGGAGTGTGAGGGCTGAGCCCTTAACTTGGATCTGATGCTATTTCCAGGCAGATATTGTTAGAATTGAGTTAAACTGTAGAAACACCAGCTGTTGTCAGAGAATCATTGGTGATCCAGGGGAAAAACCCACATGTTGGAGTTGTCAAAACTTTTATTTGACCATTTTTCTAGTAACTTCCTGAAAGGGTGAGTGAGTTAAATTCTTTCTTGGCCATGTATAAAAGTTTATCTTCCTACTCAAGTATAATATGAGGAAAGATTTTCCTTCAAAATTTAAGACATTGCTCCATTCTTGATGTTTAGAAGTCTAAACCCATTCTTACTTTTTGTGCTTTGTATGTGAACATGTTTTATTCTTTTTTTTTTTTTGTAAGATTTTATTTATTTTTGTGACAGAGAGAGATCACAAGTAGGCAGAGAGGCAGGCAGAGGGGCAGGGGAAAGCAGGCTCCCTAACGAGCAGAGAGCCTGATGCGGAGCTCCATTCCAGGACCCTGGGATCACAACCTGAGCCAATGGCAGAGGCTTAACCCATTGAGCCACCCAGGTGCCCCAGAAAATGTTTTATTCTTAAGATGCTCTTAGGGTCTTCTCTTTTTTTCCAGTGTTGTAGAATTTCAAGGGATGTACCTTGACGTAGTGCCTTCATCCATTTGCTTGGCCAGTGTATGAGCACTTTTAATCTAGAAACTCTTCAGTTCTGGGGTTTTTTTTCCTTGAATTATTTAATTTTTATTTTTTTCCCTTTCTGGTTCTTTTCTCACTTTTTTTTAACTTCTTATTTTCAGATACTGGATTCTCTGGATTAGACTTTTATTTTTTTTAATATTTCTTCATCAATTAATTTTTTGTTTTATCTTTTAAGAATGGCTTCAATTTTATTTTTTGGTTCTAATGAAAATTATTTTTAAATTTACTGTCATATTTCTAATTCCCAGAGCTCTTTTTGCTGTCTGAATATTTGCCTATAATAGAATCCTGTCTTGTTTTGTATCTGCAATATTATCTCTTTTCTCTCAGATGAGATGTGTGCTAGTATTTGGGGGGAAGAAGAGTTTTTTCCTACATTTGCTAAAACTAGTTTTTGTTGTTGTTGTTTGTTTTCTATTTGTTTTAGGTCTTTCCTATTTGGAAACTTTCCTATTAGAGACGTTTCCCAGATCCTTGGTCAGGCAAATAAGTGTAGGGGATTAGAAAGCTGACTGGGAACTGGGCACATGGCTGGGCCTATGAACTCTGTAAGTCTATAAATGTTGAGAGATTTGTTTTAGAGGTTATACCTAAATAAGTGCAAGAGGAGCTATAGAAATAGCCTATAAGGAGGTCCTGGAAGTGAAGGACTGGCAGATCAGTGAAGTCCCTAGCAAGTTCTTCTTCAGACACTGAGAAACACAGACAAGTTGGAATTTGTAGGGGAATCTAGGAAACCAAGTATGTCTGGGCATCAGAATGGGACTACAAACAGGAGCTCAAGAAGAAGTCTGTGGGAAGCTATTATCTCTGGACTGTTTCTGTAGGTTTGTTGCCTGGTATCTGGTAGTAAGCCTGGGAATGCTCTTTTGTTACCAGGGCCTACAGTTGAGAGGAAGTGCTAGACATGAATTTAAGGAAAGGGGGAGACAAGCTGGAACCTGTAAGGCTGCTTTTAGGCAATAGGCTTGAGCAATGGAAACTTGAGCAGGGCAAAAGGGCCCACAAGGAACACCAAGCTGAATGCAAACAAGCTCATTAAGCAACCCACTTGGAAATAGCCATAGCCCCCAACTGACCAATTACAGCCAGACACAGGTAATCTTAGGAACTACCAAAAAAAGGAAATTCCATATATCCCCATTCTCCTTCATTCTGTCCTAACTGTGGCTCCTCACCACTGCCTCCTGGCATACAGTATCCACTTTGCTATCCTGCCTGCTGCTCCTTTGTGATAAATTCAGTAAACTTCAACCTCTTCTGTTCTACCTTGGGTGAATTCTTTCACCATCCATGCTGCCAGCCCCCACCCAATTGGGATGTCCCACATTTGATGGCCCCCCCATCTGATCAGAGCACCCCACAGATCCTATTAGGAACTTTTCACTTCCTGGAGTGATATTTAGCTCTGATTATTTACAGAGTAATGACTAGCTTAACTTTTGTCCTTAAATTTTATGCAAGTTTTCTCCTGGCCAGTTCTAACTGAGAACCATACAGAAAAGGGGAAATATAACTCCCAGCTTAGACAAGCTGGCAATAGAACAACATAGCATAAGGACTGTGAATTTAATTATAGGATCTGTCTGAAAAGTTTGATCTCTCTTTTGGGGCTGGTCCAGTTCCTAGAGAAGACTCTATTCATTTCTGGAAGAAAGGGTGACTTCCTAGGTGTCTGTGTCTGATTTCTAAGGGAGGAGGAAGCTAAAGGAATGGCCTTATCCTTGAGTGTGCAAGTATTCATGTAACATCTCTGTTTTGAGTATGCTTTTCCTGCCCCAACATTGGTTTCCAAGTCTAGAGTCCTCTGTTTGTTTCTTCAGAGAATATATCCCCAAGTCATAGCTGGGATCATCTCCATTTTTAGTGGCCTCTTGATTGCTGATTCATGAACTTTGGGGCAATTCTGTGACTTAAACCAGGTTCTCTTCTTGGCTCTTAGTTTCCTCTTCTTCTAGTTTAAGATTAATTTTTCTCAGGTCTGCTGAGTCATTTCCTGCTTATATATTTGCTTTCTAGCTTATAAAATTACATAGCTGTTAATTTTGCATCTATTTTCCCTTTTGTGAGTTTATACTCTTAAAAATTCTTTATTATCATTTTAATATGGTTTAAAAAAAGGAACAGAAATAGAATCACATGTTCAGTATGTCACCTTTGATTAGGAGTACACACAAATTTATTTTATCTATTTGTAAGTAAAAGTGATCAGATTAAAAATTCATGTGCCCATGGTGGGAGTATTCATATAGAAAGTGAAAGCTTGAGCACATATTCTGGATTTTTTTTTCCCTCACTACTTACTCTACCTATGGAGTAATAAAATAACCAGATCTGTGAGTTGACCAAGTCAAGAAAATATACCTGAGGCCACTGTTTGTACCAGAATCTCATTTATTTCTTTATTCAACATGGATATTTTAAGCAAGTATAATATTTCAGGCACTGTTTTTTTTTGTTGTTGTTTTTTGGGTTTTTTTTTGGTGATGAAGATACAGCAATAACAATCAGGAAAAACAGGAAAAATCTTGCTCTTATATAGTTTATATTCTAGTAAACAGAGACAGATAATAAGAAAAATAAGGTGATTGCTACAAAGAAAAATAAAGCAGGTTAAGAGAACAAGGGAATGGGTTTTTGCTATTTTTACATAGAATGAATAGGGCTAGCCCTTCTGGGAGGTCACCCTTGAGCAGAAAGCTGAAAAAAGTAGAAGTGGGGAAAGAGATTTCTAGGTCGATGGATCAGGGCTGTAGGACACAGAGATGTTAGATGGATCCAAAGAATTTTACATTGGTAAGGTTGGGATTGTTGGTGGGTTTGAGGGGTGAGGTTTCTTTTTTTTTTTTTTTTTTTTTTTTAAAGATTTTATTTATTTATTTGACAGAGAGAGTGAGCACAGGCAGACAGAGTGGCAGGCAGAGGCAGAGGGAGAAGCAGGCTCCCTGCTGAGCAAGGAGCCCGATGTGGGACTCGATCCCAGGACGCTGGGATCATGACCTGAGCCGAAGGCAGCTGCTCAACCAACTGAGCCACCCAGGCGTCCCGAGGGGTGAGGTTTCTTAATAGGATCACTTGTTTGTTCCTTCTTCAGTCACACCTATGCCCTCATATGTGCAGGACGGCCCAGAGCATGAGGATTTAGGAAAAAAATTCATTTTATTAGTGCCAGGCAAAAGCTGATTAAAGAAGCAATGGTAGAAGAGATGGCCATATGTCTCTCCAAGGCTTAGTGTGAAATCCAGTATTTCAAGCAAATTTGTGAGTTCTCTTGAGGAAGGCTATGTTTCCAATGGCCTGTGCCTAGAAGGAAACAAACTGAACCCAGCAATCCCAGAAACAAACCACTGAATTGATTAGTTCACTGTCCGTATGGTAAAACATATGTAAAAACTTACACTCAATAGGACTACATATTCTCATATTATATTGGCAATATTTGTAAAAATTGATCATATACTTCATCGAAAAAGAAAACAATGTATTTTTTTTTAAGATTTTATTTATTTATTTGACAGATAGAGATTACAAGTAGGCAAGCAGGGAGAGAGAGGAGAAAGCAGGCTCTCTGCTCTGCAGAGCAGAGAGCCCGATGTGGGGCTCGATCCCAGGACCCTGGGATCATGACCTGAGCCGAAGGCAGAGGCTTTAACCCACTGAGCCACCCAGGCATCCCAAAAACAATGTATTTTTTTAATAGAGATTTTTATAGACCACATTTTCTAATTATGATTGTAAAAAGGTTAGCTATTTTTAAATCAATAAAAACTCTCCAAAACATCCATTTGATAAAAAAAAGGAAATCACATTATCAATCACTGATTACATAGAAGTTATTGAAAGAGATTATACCGTGGGGATCAGCTAAAAGTGCTTTCATGAGATGAAGTCATGAAATATTTCTATTCTTATTTAAAAAAAGAGAAAAGTGTCTTAGTTTGTGTTCATCCAAAAGCAGAGCCTAAGGCAAGGTGTTGGGGGCAAAGAGTTTATTTGGCAGAAAGTAGGAGTGTGGTAGCGTGGAGAGCAAGAGGAGGAAAGAGGAATAGATGATAGGTATAAATAAGGTATATGATTATAGTTGCTGCTGTCAGCAATGAGGCTCACCATGGCCTCCTGAAAGACATTCACCCTTTCCTCCACTGCAGTTCTCAACATACACAGTTTAATTTAAAAGTCAAGTGGTAGGATAAATAATGAGGAGCAAATAAGAAAAATATGAAAAAGAACAATGATGGAGAAATTGCTCTACTAGATATTAAGCTTGGCTATAAAGCCACTGTAACCAAATCAGTAAGGTATTGGTATGAGAAGAAATAACTAGTAAGTGTAACAGAATAAAGCATTCAGAAATAGAGATTAGTAAATACAGAAAATTAATATAATAATGATATATCAATTAATGAATAAAGGATTATTTAGTTAATAAGTGGTGTTAATGGGTTATCCACCTGAAAGTAAAGAAACAACAGAATAAGACCTCTTTTTCATCCCACATGTAAAACTAAATCAAATATTGATTAAGTTCTAAATGTTAAAACAAAGATAAATGTTAGAAATATTAGATGAAATTACAGAAGAAAATTTATATATAAAGTTGCATTTATATATAAAGTTGCTCAGAGGCTCTAAGACACAAAGTAAAAGTGGACATGTTTGTCTACTCAAAATTAAAAACACATTTTATAGCAAATGGTACCCCAAGTAAGTTCCAAAAGATAAAATTAAGGAAAATATTAGTAGTAATAATTATAATAGCAACTAACATTTAATTAGCACTCTCCATGGACCAGGCACTGTTCTAATGCTTTACATATATTAAATCATGTAATTCTCACAATTACTCTTTGCAATAAGCATGACATTTAACTCCATACTATATGATTTAGAGAAATTATCTTCTTAACACATAAAGATCTCTAAATCTGTTAAGAAAAAATAGACTATCCAATAAGAAAAAAAATGGGCACAAATTATGAATGGGAAAACAACCAAGAGGAAATCCAAAAATCAATATATACATGAAAGGATGCTGAATCTCACTAGTAGTCAAGGAAATGGAAATTAAAGCAAGAATGTGATAGCATTTTTTCATTTATCAAATTAGAAAACTCTAAAAGAGAGACATCTAGCTTGGTGAGGATATAAGGAAAGAGTTACTGTCATACATGCAATCATTTAGTTATTGTCATACATTCAATCATTAGTAAGAATGCTAATTTCCTACTTTTTGGAAAGTAAACCTGAAACTCTATTTAAATTAGAAACATCCATATACCACAGGGAAGCTATTATATAGAAATAAAGGCACAAGTATAGCAGGCTACCTGTAAGAGATACTTAGTAGAGAGAAGGTAAAAACTGGAAACAACCCAAGTAGGTTCCATAGAGTTTTGATTGAATAAACTCTATTGTTTTCATAATATGGACTTTTGTGACATGATAAGAAGAGCTGACACTGTATATTTATCTGGAAGGATGTTCGTGTGTAATGTGCAATGACGTGATAAATTAAAATTCTAGAGTAATATTGTAATATAATTCATTAAAAAATCTTAAATATGTGTATATATGTTTTTATAACATGAAGAATAGTATGAAGAATACACACCTTACTGTTAGTAATAGTTACCTGTGGGACAGAGGAGCAGTGTGATAATTAATGCTATCTTTGTTTATGTCTCTATTTATTTATTTATTTTTAAAGATTTTATTTATTTATTTATTTGTCAGGGAAAGAGAGAGAGCGCGCGCACAAGCAGGCAGAGTGGCAGGCAGAGGCAGAGAGAGAAGCAGGCTCCTTTCCGAGCAAGGAGCCCGATGCAGGACTCGATCCCAGGACCCTGCAATCATGACCTGAGCCGAAGGCAGTGGCTTAACCAGCTGAGCCGCCCAGGCGTCCCTGTTTATGTCTTTATTAGTTTACCAATCGCAACTGGCACGCAGTTCTTCTGTCATTAACTGTTCACATGTTATAATAAAAATTGTTCACAATTTTAAATTATTATTTTGGTAAAAACATTTAAAAATATGTTAAATCAGAGAAGGCTGCCAGTGCTTGCAAAATAAATCCAACTAGACACACACAGTGAGATGTGTACTTTTTTTCCTAATAAACTTCATTTTTCAAGGAGAGCTTAAATTTACGGAAAAATCCCAAAGTTAGTGCAGAGACTTACCATACTTTTCATCCAGTTACCCCTATTATCAACAACTTAAATTAGCATGGTACATTTATTACAGTTAATAAACCAATATTCGGGGTGCCTGGGTGGCTCAGTGGGTTAAAGCCTCTGCCTTCGGCTCAGGTCATGATCCCAGGGTTCTGGGATCGAGCCTCACATCGGGCTCTCTGCAGAGCAGAGAGCCCGCTTCCTCCTCTCTCTCTGCCTGCCTCTCTGCCTACTTGTGATCTCTGTCTTTCCAATAAATAAATAAAATCCTTAAAAAAAATAAACCAATATTGGTGCATTATTATTAACCAAAGTCTATACAAATATACAAAGTCTTCATTTAGATTCTCTTAGTTTTTGCCAAATGTCCTTTCACTGTTGCAAGGTCTCATTCAGAATACCACATTTAGCTGTGACAGTTTTGAAGTGCATTGGTTAGGTATTTTGTAGGATGTCTCTCAGTTGTCGTTTTTCTGATATTTTCTTACTATCTATATCTATATCTACTATCTGTATCTATACTATATTTAAACTGGCATTATGGATTTTGAAAGGAAGACTACAGAGGTAAAGTGTTTTCATTGCTTCGTATCAAGGGTACATACTGTCAACATGACTTAAACTATTGATGTTAACCTTGATTGCCTGGGTGAGGTATTTTCGTCAGGTTTCTTCACTGTGAAGTTAGTTTTTTTCTTCTCTCTTTCTGTACTGTAATTTGTGAAAGGAAGTCACTATCTGTGCACAGCCCACACTTATGGAGTAGGAGTTAGACTCCGTCTCCTTGAAGGCAGAGTATCAACATAAATTATTTGTAATTCTTCCATATGACAGATTGAGAGATTTGTCTCTTCTCTCCCATTTATTTATTCAATCAATTCAATTTAGTTTATATTAGTATGGACTCTTGGGCATTTATTTTATACTGGGTTTTAATTCAATGTTACTTTATTTTTTTGTTTCAAATGTCCCAGTTTTGTTGATTGGGAGCTCTTTCAGTTGGAATCCATGTCTCCTTGACATATCCCCATCACTGTGAGTTGTTGTTTTGTTTTGAGCACTTCCTTACTTTTTGACACTGCAAGATGATCCAGTTCATGTTTTGCCTGCACCAGTCCTAGAATCAGCTATTTATCTAAGGATCCTTTTGTTTTTAACTGGAGAATGACCTTAGAAACCAGATCTATGTGCTAGATGTGCTCTTTGCTTTTTAAGTGTCATTGCTTCTTTCCTTGCAGCTGATAGAGCAAGGAAATATATATGTGTGTGTGTGTGTGTGTGTATATATATATATATATATATATATATATATATTTATTTATTTATATTTAACCATCTATATCCATATTAGACCACATGTGAGTTCATACTGATTCTCCAACTTTAATCCTTGACCAGATGATCCTTCTAGCCTCCTCTATTTGTTTATTTGTAAACCACACTCCAAAAGTGAGACACTTGGCTCCCACTATCTGCCATCTTATTTTTCCAAGTCCACCATATATGGATAGCAGTATTATAATTGCTAACTTACACTTCTGTGGAGAAAAAAAATTATCAACTAGAGTATTGTGCTTATGTACAGTTTCTTTTGCCTTTAGTCTGATACACTCCAGATAGTTCTAGAGTTATTAGTTATTAGTTCTAGGTCAGCACATTTTCACCTCACCTTCTACACTTGTTTTTCAATTTGTTAACTTCTATTTGTTTGTTTATCATATTACTTTAGATCTACACTTGCATGGGGTCAATGTTTGGAGAATTTCAGCCACAAGTTCGATAGTTTCTGTACAGTTCTCGGACTTGTCAAAAATAGAGAGTTTCCATTTGGGGGTTGGTCTGCTTGTTGAAACTGTTATATCACAAAGAGAAAAATAATAGTAAGTCTTCAAAATACAGGCATTAGTCAAAAAGTCTCATTGTTCCTTTATTCTATCTCAAACATAGTGACAAGCAGTATTGAGATATTACCTGCACTGTTCCTACCCTCTGCTTGAAGGTGGGATTCTTTAATTTTCCATGGTTTGGAGTTCCAGAGAATGGGAGTGAATGACAAAAGGCTTACTTATCACCTATCGCAGAGTCTCTACAAGCAGGACTGGGTTAATGTCAGAAGGGATAAAGGTGTTCCACACTCTTTTACTGCCTTCCCCAGGGAAGAAGGCATGGGCCCATGGTGAGACCTACTAATAATCCTCATTTGGGACATTTAAAGCCAAGCTTCTCCTTATCCTTCAAGAAAAAGAAACAAAACAAAACAAAACTGGGCTGATGCCTAAAGAAAGGTGCATTGAGCTGAAGACTTAAACATTGCAAGAAACTCTTCCCCAGCCGAGTTACTACCTTATTTTCTAGGAAGGAGCCAGGGATTTTGACAATTCTTTGAGTAAGAACAACAGATAAAAATTATAGTCCACTAATTTCACCTACTTCTCATATGGAGGGAAAAAAAGCATTACATGGTGGTGGCAGATATTTTGAGTTCCCCGAATTAGATTTTTCTAAAGGTCTTCCATAACACATTCAATACTCCACACTAAAGACCATTCACTGAAAAACCCCACAAAATATTGTCAGAGTCATAAACAGCTTTGTGGATGAACTCATCCACATGTTGAAAAGCTCCTGGGCTTTAAATTCCACATTTAGGGAGTCCTGTGGAACTGCACAATAGGATGGTTTGGAAATCAGTCTAGCCTACGTAGGTGATTCTGGGAACACTCTCTTAAAAGGTTACTAATGCTCTCATCAGTCTCAAAATAGTCCTATAAGTACCATATTTTGAAGTGACTTAGATTATTCCATGAGAAAGTCATTTTCTAGGGAACTCCCTATGGAAGTGGTCATTTTATTTCAACACCCACAGAGATAATCCTGGTAAAGCCTCAGTGTAAGTCATCCACAGGAGAATTATCTCTTCAGATGATGAAGGAAAGATTTCTCCGTGTGTGACCTGTCAGGGTTGTTACCATGGTGATCATTGGATATATTTGTCTACAGACTGACCCTATTAGTGACCTACTGGGACCATTTCTACATTTCCGTGACATGCATTTCTCTTTAAGATGACCATGAATTTTAACTGATAATCTGTACTCTAGGGTTTACATCCTTCACCCTATTATGCCTCTAGAGCAACAATGAAGAAGTCTGAAATAACTTTCTCAGGAAGCAACCCAAATTCAGCAATAGGATTTGTATTTATCAGTTTTGTCAAATATATACGTTATGTGTTAAATAAATTACAATATATGATACATAATTTATCTATCATCTATCTTTGCAGATAGATTTCATCCTTTTGTACTATACATGGGCAGACACTAGGTGCTCCTAGAAGCCCTTAGCCAAATTTTCTCTTAATAAATCTGAAACAACCTGACACACTATTTTTTTCCTTCACTTAAGAAAAATATGCAGAAAAAAGTGACTTGCTTTTTTTAATTCTTAAGTAAGTCACAACAAGATTCATGTGTGTATTAGCCAGTAGTGGAAATAATGACAGCTCTAGCCAGAAAGCCAGGTAAGGACATGGTTTAGGGTAGAACATGAGCAAAATACACTATAAAACATATTGTTTTTATTATTGAGAATAAGATTGTTTTGAAATTCAGAGTGTGAAAATTGATTTCCTTATATATATTTGTTATTAATTATCAAATGTTTCACATTCCATTTTTTTTTCCTATGTGGCTGATTACCGGTAATGTGTTTTACAGTTTATAGATTAAATATACAAACCTTGATTAAAGAGATAATACAATACAGAGTTTACGAAGGCAGGTTCTGGAACCAGACTGGTTTCGATTCCAGCCCTACTACCCACCAGGTGGTGTTGTGTGACTTTGAGCGTGTTATTTATCTTTTTTCTGCTTCAGTTTCCTCTTTGGAAAAGTAGGGGGAACCCGAGTTCTACATCATTGAGTTGTATTATTAATTCATACATGTCATTATTGTATTATTAATTCATACATGTGCTGCTTAGCACAAAGCCTGGCACAGAGTAAGCATTTAATAAATGTTAGTTATACATTATTGTGGACCTATCATGTCACAATCTGTTTTAACTTGTGTGGTTTTACACATTTACTTATAAAGCATTTGGTACTTGTAACAGCATAGGAGCTACAGAATATATCTCAGCATCCTAATCATCTAGTTTAACATGTTACAGCTCATAACAAAACTTGGGAGAAATTGAAAAATAAGACTAATTTTCTTTGAAATTACAGATTAACTATCCACCACTAGTGGAGCAATAATGCATAATCTATATCATAATTCATATAAAGTTGGACCGGATTGCTCTCACTCTGAAATCAACCTGAACATGGTATATAATTAGAAAACAAACACTTAGGGTATTATGCTAAGCAAAATAAGACAATCAGAGAAAGACAATTATCATATGATCTCACTGATATGAGGAATTTGAGAAACAAGACAGAGATCATAGGGGAAGGGAGGGAAAAATGAAACACAATGAAACCAGAGAGGGAGACAAACTATAAGAGACTCTTAAAGTAGTTATATATTAGTGGTGTTGTAATTAAGCATGTGCTTTGGATAGTGTCCTTTGTTTCCAAAAGTTAACAAAAATAATAATAAAATTATGTTTCATCACGATATTTAGTTGAGTTACCCTTTTTGAATCTTTGAATCACTTCTTGAATCTCTGATCATTTTTATATCTCACTTTGTTTAAACAAAAATAAGAGAATGGGGAACTTAAAATGCCTTATCAAATGGGTTTTTAAATTCAGTAAGGAAGAATTTCTGCTGTTTCGAAACACATTATTGGAACCTGGAAGAAAAAAGAGGGTCAGAATAGCAACACTGGATAGTGCTCAGTTTAGTAAATCTTATTTTCCAGTTTCTCTGATATAGCTTATTGCTGATATGTCCTTTTATCATGACAAAGTAGAATCAGAAATGGATAATTAGGTACAACATTAAGTTATTACCAAGTGATAAAATGTTTGATTGCTTTATACTACTTACTGCATAAATACACCCCTAAATCAGTTTTTATTTTCATTTTTTATTTTTAAGATTCTATTTATTTATTTGAGAGGAAGAGAGAGCACAAGCAGGGGCAGGAGGAGAGGGAGCGGGACAAGCAGACTCTCTGCTGAGCAGGAAGCCTAATGTAGGGCTTGATCCCAGAACCCTGAGATCATAAACTGAACTGAAGTCAGCTGTGATGCCCTTATAGTTACGTGACCCCTGAGCGGTCGGCGTCCCCCAACTTCTTAGAGGGACAAGTGGCGTTCAGCCACCCGAGATTGAGCAATAACAGGTCTGAACTGAAGTCAGACGCCTAACTGACTGAGACACCCAGGCACCCCCCCCCCCCAAAATCAGTTTTTAGATTAGGAATAATTTTTGAAATACTATGTTATAGATGGTGTAATCATTGAAAAATGCTTGAAGTTGAGGGTGCCTGGGTGGCTCGGTGGGTTAAGCCTCTGCCTTCTGCTCAGGTCATGATCTTAGGGATCTGGGATCAAGTTCTGCATCAGGCCCTCTTCTCATCAGGGAGCCTGCTTCCCCTCTCTCTCTGCCTGTCTCTCTGCCTACTTGTGATCTCTCTCTCTGTCAAATAAATAAATAAATAAATAAAATCTTAAAAAAAAATGCTTGAGGTTCAAATGAAGATAAATCAATAGTTGAAAATATGCTTCATGTAAAAAATCTAAATATTTCATCCTAGGGATGAAACTGACGCTTCTTTGGTTCACATTTACAAAGAATTTATTAAAGAGTTAAGTACAGGTCTCTCTGAGCATTCATTTGGATATTTAGAAGAAATTTATGAGCTATGTTGTTATGTTCTTCCACAGGGAGCCGTTTTCTTAAAATACACCAATCTTCTAAAATAAAACAGTACACAATCACCAACAGACACATGAAAAGATGCTCGTGATCACCATGAGGAAAATGCAAATAAAAACTATGATGAGATATGACTTCACATCTGTCAGAATGGCTAAAGTCAACAACACAAGAAACAACAGGGTTTGATGAGGATGTAGAGAAAGGGGAACACTTTTGCACTGTTGGTATGAAAGCAAATTGTCAAAAAGAGTATGCAGGTTCTTCAAGAAGTTAAAAATAGAACTACCCTATGATCCAGAAATCATATTACTGGGCATCTACCCAAAGAATACAAGAGCACTAATTCAGAGGGATACACACACTCCTATATTTAGCAGCATTATTTACAATAGCCAAGATATGGAAGCAGCCCAAGTATCCATCAATTGCTGAATGGCTAAAGAAGATAGATATGAATGGCTAAAGAGGATATCTCTCTCTCTCTCTCTCTCTATATATATATATGGAATATTATCCATTAAAAGGAATGAAATTTTGCCATTTGCAATTACATGGGCGGAGCTAGAGAGTATAATGCTAAGTGAAATAAGTCAGGAAAACAAAAATACCATAAGATTTCACTCATATGTGGAATTTAAGAAACAAAACAAAGTGGAAAATTAAGAGAGAAACTCTTAATTCTAGAGAATAAACTGATGGTTACCAGAGGGGAGCGGAGCAGGATGATGGGTTGAATAGGTGATAGGGATTAAGGACTGCACTTACAATGAGCACCAGGTGATATATAAAAGTGTTGCATCACCATCTTTACACCTGAAACTAATGCTGTATGTTCAACTGAAATTAAAGTAAAAACTTAAAAAGTAATAAAGCATTATACAATCAATAGCAAGAGCTTTTGAATCTCAGCCTTATATCTGACTTTTTGCTGCAGATTATCACACTTTATTAAAGCATGATAACGAAAGGAGACAAGATGGCAGGGAAGTAGGAGGAGGCTCCTTTTCAACCTGTCCCCTAAAGTGAGCTGATTACCTACCAAGGAACTCCGATCACCCATGAAATCAGCCTGAGATCAGAATTATACACGTCTGGATCTCTATGGGGGCAGAAGACGCCAGTGGGCAGGTAAAGCAGAGTGGGAACACCGGACTGGCATCGGAAGATAAACAAAAGGGGGAGGGAGCCACCAGAGGAGACCCATTGAAAGTGATACCCCAATACGAGAGTCTCCTGCATCTGGGGAACAGCATTAACTTGGAGTCTGGTTGAAAGCACTCAAAAAGAGCAAAGGATCGTAGGGGGAAATTGAGGGAATTGGGTCGGTTAGGGACAGGGGCAAAGTCCCCAGACTTGGGACAGCTAACCTGGCGCTGAGCCAGAGAGAGTGCGGTGGAGAAACCAGGTCTTGGTCCCTGAGCTGCCAGCGGGCCTGAGAACGCCTGGGGTCCAGTGAGGGGCTGGGAGCATCACCAGCTGGCAGAAAAAGAGCTTTTTTGCACTCTTCCATGCGAGTGCCCCGCCACGCTATCAGAGCCTGAGACGTGTGCGCCCCACAATCTCCCCTGAGAGGTACTTGCAGGCACCAGCCCGGTGCTCTCGGCGCTCTCAAGACACGCCCGCCCCACACTCTCCCCTGACAGAGCTACGCACAGGCACTAGCCCGGCGCTCTCGGTGCTCTCAGACCCAGAAAGACCAGGCACTCCCAGCCTGGGCCAGTGGGAAAATCTCAGTGTGCGATCGCTGCTTGGAACCTCTCTGGTGGCCCGGAGCTGCCCAGACAGCCGCTGCTGTTGTGGTTTTAGGTACAAAGCAGGAATTCCTGTGTCCCCAGGGACTGCGACTCGGAACTTCCTCTGCCAGCGGCCAAGGGGGAACTTATGTGCTCTGCAGCACCCAGAGGGGAACAGACTGAGGCTTCTCTCTGAGAGGGAGGCCTGGGTGTGGTTTGCTTTCCTCTAAACCTCCAAGAACCCTTGAGAACTGCCAAGGGGAGAGAAAACAAATGAACAGACATAAAATCCTCCAAAGAACAAAACCCTGAAGGGCCGGTTTCCTCAGAGCCCACCCCCTGGAGGGGGGCGGGAGGACTTAACTCAGGAAACACTGCCTGAAAACCCACGCGGCAAGCCCCTCCCCCAGAAAGCAAACCGAGGGGAAAAAAAAAAACCTGAGAAGAGAACAATCACTACTACTTCATAGATACAACGTTTAATTTTTAATTCATTCCCACTATTCTGGTTCATTTTATAATTTTTTTAAATCTTTTTTATTTTTATATAGATTTTTCCTAGCCTATTTACCATCACAGTGAGATGTCCAGTACATCAAATTCCATAATAACCTTTTAACCTGAACTTTTTGATACGTATACCCATGTTTTTCTTTTGCTATTCTAGTTTTTTAATGTTTTAAAAAATTTTACTTTAGTTTAGATCATTCGTTTCTTTATTTTTATTTGCTAATATTCATATAGAGTTAAACTTCAAGGTAATTCCCTTTCCCCAATCAATGCTACCCCAATAGGTAAACCAATTTTTAATCCCCTGTTATCTTAGGAAAGTTGTGTCCTTTAAAAAAGATATCAAGATACATCCAGGAAGAATCAAAATAACCTTCCTCGCCCACACTGAGAATTTACAACCACTCTCCCATCTTTTTCTCCTGCCAGTATTTCTGTATATTTGTGTTTGTCCTGGTAGTATATAAATCTTATACTTA
>PISX010008012.1:0-85018 GCA_004024625.1 Mellivora capensis | reverse complement strand
ACAAATGAACCCCCCGCTCTGGGCTCTTCACCGCTGCCAAAGCAGGGGCCCACGAGGTGACGGCTACCTTTTGGCGAACGAGCGTCGCGGGTCCTGAGACACAGGCCCGCCTCCCACCCAGGCCCCAGCTCCCAGAGGACGCTGGCCCGAGCCCTCACCCCGCAGGTACCTCTGAGCAAAGAAGCATCTTCACAAGCGCGGCGCACTCCCTCGTCGTCTGTATCCAGGAGAAAAGCAGGAAGTGAAAGAGGGCGTCCTCAGGGCACTGTCCTTGGGCGCGGGGGTTCCGGGATGCTGTGCCCCGCGGAGAGATGGAAGCGGGGTCCACAGGTGCTGAGGGGAACCGCCAGCCTCCGAGACGACGGCTCAGTGACGCGGCTCCAGTCAGCGGCGCTAACAACCTTCCCGCTCATTGGCGCGTCTGGCCAGTCGCTGATTGGACAATTTCCCCGCCCCCTCGGCCCGCGGAAGGATTTACTGGAGTCCTTTTAGCTCCGCCCACACGCCCGGGAGCTCTCTCACTCCGGGGCGGGGGCGCCCATGTTAGTTAACGCCTATTCTCTCCTCAAGACATCCACAAAAGATAAGTTTGTGTCTTAGGTGTTACACGCTGTTCTCAAGTTCTTCAGTTTTCCTGGTGGACTCTGCTTTTTCACTTGTGGAACTTGAATGGTTTTTGGCAGATCCTGAATTTTAAAGTTACTAGTGACTCTGATTCCAGAGTCATCCTTCTGTAACAGGTTTTGCAGTTCTTTAATCTCTTTTTCACAGCCATTTAATTTTTTTTTTGGTGCCTGTGAATAATTTCTGCCATTTCCTGTTCGTGGGCACTCTGTAATACCGCCACTGCAAGCTGATGGCCATCAGTTTCCTTCATTCGATTTTGTTCAAGTTCTTTGATGGTACTCTGCCCTTTGCAGATTTCATTTGGCTCTAAGCTATTTGCTCCCTGGGATGAAGACTGGGACAAATGCTTCCAATGTCTGACTTTAGCCTCCAGCGTTAATATTTCATCTGAGAGTCTGTTGATTTCTTGCTGTGCCGAGATGACATCAGCAATGCCCATGTCATCACCATGGAAAATTCCCCTCCTCAGCACATCTCTGCTGAAATTGAAGATGTGTTCTGTGAAGGAAATCTCACTGCCACCCACTCCACCCACGGAATGGCTCAGGCAGAGCCCAGGACAACATCTCTGTGGGTCCTGGAACTGACCTGGTTCACTATGGAAAAGAATCCAGTGCAGTTGGACTATCTCATCAAGTGTCCCCAGAACTGCTGCCTAGGGGGAGGCTAAGAATCAGAAGACAATAGGAGTTTGTAGGCAACCCCCAGCTGAGGCCCAGCTGCCCCAGGAATGGTGGCTTAGGCTTCAGGGAAAGGACAAACCCTCGAGCCTTTGGAAGCCTGGCTCCAGCCATTGGTCCTGGTCCCAACCACTCATCCCCATGACTTCCCACGCCAGGCCTGGGCCCCTTCCCTTTCTCCCCCTGCTTTGGTGGCTGTCCCCAGTGGGCACTGAGTGCATGCTCCTGCCTGCCTACAGAAAATGCAGCTGGCCCTCCACTTTCCCCTAAGTGTTATCACAGTACACAAAGTCCTGCCGCTTGTGGTTTCCATGTAACAATATTGTTTTAAACTGAGGTGAAATGTACAGTCACACACATCCATCCAAGAGAGCAGATCCTAGGTGCATCTGACAAATGTCTCCACTAGCACAGAGGACGGCACGTAAGGAGACACTGGGCATTTCTAGCCTCCAGAGGTTCCAGCCTGCCCTGTGCCCTCCCTGCTCATCAGACCTGCAGGGAAAGCACCTCCTATGCTGGGTTTCGCAATTCACCCACCACCCGCCATATGCACCCTGCGCGCCCCCTGCCTACCGCCAGTGTGCAGCCTAGCCTGGGCAGGGGGCTGCAGCTGTGATAGTGGTGCTGGGTCTGGGTGCTCCCCGCTCTGCACAGGACAGCCCCAGGGCTTGGGCAGCAGAGGCGCAACCATGGACCAGGTCCCAGACCTGGAGCTCATTGACCAGCCTGACCCCACACAGCCCCAGGAGAGAGGTGGGTGGCACCACTGGAAGGGACTCTGTGAGGGTGGGGCACAGGCCAAAAGCTGCCACCTAGGTTGGAAACGATATAGCTGTGCCAGCCTGTCCCCTCGACCTTTCCCTCAGAGCCCCCAGGCCCCCCAGGCCTGGGCCTGAGTCCTACGAGAGCAGCAGGGTGGGTCATCTTCCTGGGATGCCCCAGGTGTTTCCCCCACCCCCACTTCAAGCCCATCCTGTGGGCCCCACAGAGCATCGCCCTTGGGGGAGTGGACCCGAGCCATTCCCTGCCCTCCCCCCCCCCCCGTACCCCCGCCTTTTGCCCTGGGCAAAACTCTGGTAACAGGTGTGCCCGAGGCCCGGAGGGTGCTGTGCTCTGGGGGAGGCCTTCTTGGCCTTTCCGGGTCACCGCTGCAGGCACTCTACCTCCGAGTCCCTAAATAACAGGCTATGTACTATTGAATTCAACACCTCCTACGTGCCACTCTCATCCTCTCAGTGCGTTGGGTTCCTCATGCCAGTGGGCAAGGAGCCAAAGGAACAAGGGACAAGTGCAAGTGAACTTCCCTGATTCTGAGTACACGAGGCACCTGTGCTGCCCCCATGCCCCATGTGAACAGAAGACGGGCAGTTTCAGGACCCATGGTCCAACAAGGGCAAGGGCCCAGAGAAACCTCGCAGGGTAGTGGAGGGCGAAGGTGAGGCCTAGGAACTAGGAGCTCTGCACCAACTGCAAGAGCAGGGATCATAGTTTTACAAACTCTTCTGCCTTGAGATTCGCTTGTTTCCATAGGCTCACCTTCTCCAGGGGCTCCTCCTTCCAGCCATGAACCATACTTGAGTGTTTCCCAACTATCTTCCCCTCTTTCTCTCTGTAGACCGGTTCCCCGGGGAGACTCATCTACACCTGCCACTTGTCCATCCACACCCCAGGTTCTGAGATTCCCATCTCCTCCTGCCGTCCCTCCATCCCATGCCTCTTTGAATTTTTGAATCTCCCTTCTCAGGCACCTAGGCTCCTTTCTGTTTCACAGAAACAGAAACATCATCCGAGAAATGATGGTGTCACCCAAACCCTCACTCTATATCCATTGCCATTTCCACAACATCAGCCCTCACCCCTGACTGATAAACCCACAACTGATATTCCTACTTGTGATTTCTTCTTTGTACATGCATGTATCTCTCTATCCATCCCTGCAACCACCCTTCCACTCATCCATCCATCCTCCTTCCATCCACCCATCCATCCATCTGTCCGTCCATCCTTCCCTCTCTTCCTTCCTTTGAACAAATATTTTCTGAATAACCTACTATGTTCGGTTACTACTTAGCTAGGAGATAAGGATAGAGCAATAAAGAAACATAATGTCCATATATAGTGTTCACCCAGCTGCCAACTGGATATGGATTTCTCCACTGGGCTGTTCGCCAAGCTCCTTGGCTCACCAAGATCCAAACCAAACTCTCTGCTACCCCCTCCACCAGGAAACCCACTCTTATCCTCTAGGACCCCCACCAAGGTAGTAGCAGCTGGCAAAATCGAAAATTCTGGGAGAAGGAGAGATTCCTCTCCTTCCCTCTTCACAGAGCGAAGTTGATCTCCTGGGTTCTCCTTCCTGCATTTAGCTTCTCCCCCATCTCTACACCACAGTCCTGTTCAGACTGCTCTAATTTCTTGCCTTAGTTCCATCAGTTTCCCCGCTAGCCTCAACTCCCATCCCAGTTCCTCCTCCGCAGCCATCCAGAGGGAGATGGTTAATTTCCACTGTTCAACCACATTGCCCACCCTAGATCATTTTTCTGCTCTGCCTGCTGGGCTCTGTGGCCCAGGAAGCTGAGTCCCATGGGCTATATCACCTGGCCTCCTTTGCTATCTGGCATCTAGTTAAATTTGGCCAATGGGAGGCACCAGCAGGAGATCAGAGGGTGGGGGTGGGTAGCTGAGGTTTTCATGCTTCCCTTTGCCCCACACACCAGCCCTGCTCCCTCAATGCCCCCTGCTGGGGCCCGGCAGTGGCTTCATCCCTCCAGGCCATAGCTCTGCAGATTATTCCCTAATCCTCTTCAGCCTAGGAGTAACTGTTCCCACAAGAGACAGACTATAGGTGCTTCACCAGCATTCTCTGGGGCTACTGACGCTGCCTGAATCTCAATAAGCTGTCTCTTTATGAAATTATCTTTAATTAAATTCTTTTGAGCGTGATCTCTCTTTCATGCCAGAATCTTGACTCACAAGGCTTCCCACTGTCAGCAGGATGAATTCCCTATGACACACTCCACTGGGATTTCATTCTCCCACATGTTTACATTCCTTCTTCTGTTCCTGGAACCTTGAGTGTGTACGTGTACTTTTATTTTTTGGCAAAAATTTAGAAGGGTTTTCCAGGAGAAAGGCTTCCCTTGGTCTAGCTGTCTACTCTTCCACGCAGTAATCTAAAAAATTATTTTTTCCTGGGGCACCTGTTGGTAGAACAGGTGACTCCTGATCTTGGGGTTGAGTTTGAGCCCCATGTTGGGGGTAGAGTTGATTTTTAAAAATCTTGGGTCACGTGTGTAGCTCTACTGGTTAAGTGTCCAGCTCTTGATTTTCAGCTCAGGTGATAATCTCAAGGCTGTGAGATCGAGTCCCAAGTCGAGCTCTGCACTGAGTGTACAGTCTGCTTAAGATTCTCTCTCTCTCTGCCCCTCCCCGCCTCAGGATCTCTCTCTTTCTCGAAATACATAAAATCTTTAAAAAAAATTTTTTTTCCTGCAGGCAATGGGGATTTGTATCATTACATTCTCTTTGGGGTACGAGCTACAGAAACCCAACTCAAAGGACTTTAAGCAAAAATACTGGCTCACACAGAGGGACCAAAGCTTCAGGTCTGGCAGGATCCAGGGTCTCATATCACATCAGCAGGACTTGATTTCTCCAGCTTGGCTTTCTTTTCTTATCTTTGTCCTCAAACAGCCTTTTTCTTCCTCATGGTCTTGAGAAGCCCCAGCTAACAGCCACTCAATTTCAATTCCAGTAGGAAACAAACTTCCTCAACAGACTTGACAACTATCCTTCTAGTCCTTGGCCAATAATGGTCCACATGCTTATTCCTGGACCAATTGCTGGGGCCACGGCAGGTAGGCTCTTTGTCCCCACAATCCTTGGGGTGTTCCCAAAGAAAATCATGTTGGAATTTCCAGAAGGGGGAGGGTATGCTGGACAGACAAAACCAATGCTTATCTATCTACTGTCTTTGCTCACTGGCTCATAAGGATGACCAAGTAAAAAATGTCTGGCTGGGACATGGTTTGTGATGGGTTCTCCCACAAATGTGTGACCACATCCTTCCCCTCTCAGAACCTGGGAGTCAGCCCACAGACTCCTTCCGGAACAGGATGGATGTGCCTGAGATATATACAGGCCTTTATCTTCTTCCTGTAACTCCTTTCCTAGCACACGATCCCCCGGGGATCCATACATACCCTGTGAACCATTCCAGATTCTTTCTACCCTAAGCACTGTAGGCATAGGATGCATGTGCAACCCACTGATTTTATTCCCCCCCCCCAATAAAAATGAGATCAAACTTAGAGGGTCTTCTGCAATTATGTTTTTCACTTACCTACGTCAAAGAACCCCTTTCTTGGGGCTTGATGTAGCTTTATCTCGTTGACTTAGTGGCCGAACATTCCAGCTTCTGGATGAACTATATAGTTCATTTTGATCAGCCCCTTTTTGAAGCAAATACTGCTGGCTAGTGCCCAATAATCTGGTTCCCTTTGTTTCTCTAATAACAGAACACTCACATTTCCAAAGGGGGCAAGACATTCAGAATAAAGATCACAAGTCACAGCCTCCCAGGTGGGCGCTGTGAAGTTAGGCCTCATGAGAGGTGACCATCTTCGATGCAGCCATATCGGGGTCCTGCCTTCCCCAGACCGCTGTTTTTCTTCTCACTGGCTAGCATGTGACTGTGGGAGGACAGTATCACGGTCACCAAGGACAGAGGGAACATGGGGACCAGCCATGGACTCCTTATAGCCAGATCGCTGAGAGACAGAACAGTCACGGTTCTCTGTTGCCGAAGTCACTGTGCTTTGGGGTCTCTAGTCAAGCTGGTGTTGCTCGTGGCTCTCAGCATGTGGCCTTCCATCCGCAGCATCCGCATGGCCTGAGCCACCCCGCCCCCCACGTGAGAAATCGACTTTGCATTTTTTCTTTAAAGAGGGAAAAATTTTGTTTCTAGCATGGCTTTTTCTTTTTCTTTTAGTACTTATTTATTTTTCTTAATCCTACATCTAGCCTGCGGCTTTAACTTATGACACTGCCATCAAGAGTCCCATGCTCCTGAGACTGAACCAGCCAGGTGACCCCTGACTCTGCATTTTAACAAAATCCCTAGGCGATTCCATGTACATTACAGCCTGGGAAGAACTGTTCTGATACAGTTAATGAAGGGCATTTCCCTTGGTTGTTGGTTTCCATTCTAAGCAGGGCTGCAGCGAATCCGCGAATGCTGGATAAGAGATAGCTTATCTCTCTAGGTCAGATCCTCCATGTGGGATTGCTGATCCATAGAAGATGGCCCTTTACCAAAGTGGTGTTTTGTTGTTGGTTTTTTTTAAGATTTTATTGATTTATTTGTCAGAGAGAGACAGAGCACAAGCAGGAAGAACGGCAGGCAGAGAGAAAAGCAGGCCCCCCACTGAGCAGGGCAACCTATGCGGGGCTTGATCCCAGGACTCTGGAATCATACTGAGCTGAAGGCAGATGCTTAACGACTGAGTTAAGCGACTGAATCACCCAGGCGTCCCCCTTTATACAAATTTTTGACCGTGGTTTTCGTTTTTTTCAGAGGTTTCAGTAGGATCGTGTGGGAAAGCCTGTTAGCTAATCTCTCTCTTAAGTAGCTTCTCAAGGCTTCTTCCAGAAAAAGGAAGTCGTGGTGCGCCCCCTGGTGGCCGCTTTCTCCACTTACAGGCAACTGCGTCCCAAGGGCGTCTGGGGCTGACTTTGCCGTCCCCCAGACCTAAAGGCTAGAAAACCCACAGCAACAGAAGATTGTGCTCTTGCAGAGGCTGGTTGAGCGGCTTCATGGCCACTCCCCTCCAGAACCATTACAAAGTTTAGGTCACAGAAATGTTGCTTGCAAGGTACTTTCAACACTATAATGCAAGACTGATCAAAGAGAGTCTTTTATTCTTTTTTTTTTGTCTTAAAAAAAATAAGGTTATATCGAAGCATATTTAATGCATAGTAAACCATGCATTAAAAATGTCCAGTGAGGGGGCGCCTGGATGGCTCAGTGGATTAAAGCCTCTGCCTTCGGCTGGGGTCATGATCTCAGGGTCCTGAGATCGAGCCCCGCATCGGGCTCTCTGCTCGGTGGGGAGCCTGCTTCCCACTCTCTGCCTGCCTCTTTGCCTATTTGTGATCTCTGTCAAATTAAAAAAAAAATCTTAAAAAAAAATTGTCCAGTGAGGGGACGCCTGGGTGGCTCAGTCGGTAGAGCTAAGTGTCTGCCTTCAGCTCAGGTCATGATCCCAGGTCCTGGGATTGAATCCCATGTCAGGCTCCCTGCTCAGCAGGGAGCCCACTTCTCCCCCTGCCTGCAGCTCCCCTGCTTGTGCACACTCTCATTCTCTCTCTGATAAATAAATAAAATATATTTTTTAAATGTCCAATGGGGGGTGCATGGGGGGCACAGTTGGTTAAGTGTCCAAGTCTTGGTTTCAGCTCAGGTCATGATCTCGGTGCTGTGAGGCTGAGCCTCAGGTCGGCCTCTGCGCTTTGTGCAGTCTGCTTGAGAATCTCTCTCCTTCTCCCTCTGCCCCTCCTACTTGTGCTCTCTCTCTCTCTCTTTCTCTAAAATAAGTAAGTCTTAAAAAAGAAAACGACGACAAAGAAGAAGAAGAAGAAGAAGGAGGGGAAGCAGAGGGGGAGGAGGAGGGGAGGAAGTAGTAGTAGTAGTAGTAGTAGTAGTAGTAGGAAATGCTCTTGGAGTGGGGGCAGATCAATAGAGACAAAAACACAATCCATCTTTTCCAGAAACCACAACCCACTGGAGACAGACACTTGAACCTGTTTTGGTTTTGCTAAGCACTGTTTTCCTAACTACTCCACGACCAGTAACTCAGCAGCAGCTCTGACCCTGCTTCCACATGCTCTGTGGCTTTCTGAGAACAGTCTCACTCTGGGATTCATTCATCAAGGTTCTCCAGAAAATCAGGAACGACAGGATGTGTGTATGTAGAGAGAAACAGATCTATTTTAAGGTATGCGCTCACATGATTATAAAGGCTGGTAAGTCCAGAACCTGCAGGGTAGTCCAGGATGCTGGAGCCCCAGGAAGATGATGCAGTTCAAGTCCAAAGGCTGTCTGCCGCTCAATTCCCTCTTGCTCAGGGGAGGTCAGCTTTTTTCTTTTTAACTTATTTGACAGAGAGAGATCACAAGTAGGCAGAGAGGCAGGTAGAGAGAGAGCGGGGGGGGGGGGGGGGGGAGGGAAGCAGGCTCCCCGCTGAGCAGAGAGCCTGATGCGGGGCTCGATCCCAGGACTCTGGGATCATGACCCGAGCCGAAGGCAGAGGCTTTAACCCAATGAGCCACCCAGGCACCCCGAGGTCAGCTTTTTTGTTCTAGCCAAGCCTTCAACTGATTGGATGAGGCCTACCCACATGAAGGACAATCAGCTCTACTCAAAGTCTACTGATTTAAACATCAGTCTCATCCAAAACATCCTTGCAGAAACCTCCAGACCAGTACTTGGCCATGCCCTGGTCAAGCTGAGGCATAAAAGTAACCGTCTCAGATTCCGTCTTGTTTATTCTGAAACTCCACTCTCAATCTGGATTTGGAACTTCCCATCTACCCTTCCTATGCTTCTGATTTCCAGAAACCCTGTTCCCTGCCTCTTCCAAGCCTGGCTCCTGCGGGCAACTTGCACTCCCCTCCCCTGCCCGTGCTCACCTGGCTGTGCTCTGCCAGTCTGTCGTGCTCTCGCTGCAAGCCTCTTTCTGGTTCAACCTCTTTCCCTACCACCATTCACACACACCACCCAGCCGGCTGCCTTTCTAGGACAGCAGGATGGGTCAGACCCAGTTTCCTTCCCCGGGTTCCTACAAACTCTCCCCTCCCTGCCCCACCTGACACCCCACTTGACGTTTCAGAGCAGGAGCTTGGGCTGGTCCTTGCGCCACGGGGGAGCTGCATCTCTCCCATCCCTGAATATGGACCGATTCCGTTTGCCTCAGTCTTGCATGGAGGGGCTGCTCCTACAGGCTGTGACCAGAGGAGGAGGTCCCCAGGCCCCTTGTGAGGCGTATGAAGGGCTGGGAGAGGAGCAGCCCGCTCTCACCGATGGTCCCGCCAGAAGTCTACAGGGCAGCAAGGGTCAGAAGTGCTGCAGGATGGACAGGAAGCCAGCAGGTCCTGGGGCACTGAGCTGGGGGGGGGGCGGGCAGCAGAGTGGGGCAGGGGATGCAGGGGTTCTACTGAGTGCAGAGGAACGACCCCCGGGGTGAGGATAACCTGAGAGATTTTTAGTCAAAGGAAGTAACCGCTGCATCACATGCAAATAACGGTTTGCCCCTGCCATGAGTTTGGGTGTCGGACTGTTGGGCCGGATGTCTGTCTGTCTCCCTCCCCAACTTTCTGATTTCCCCCTTTAACTTTTAACCAAATTAGACTGTATACACCAGAACTGAGGAAATTCTTATGTCCCTGAGTTTTTGATAGCTCCTGTTTGTGTATGGCAAGTGACACTGATTTTCCACATGGCAACAACATGGCCAATTTTCCTTCGCCAAGAAATTGATTGAAAAAGTTGGTTTTAAAACCTAGGAAGTGGGCGCCTGGGTGGCTCAATGGGTTAAGCCTCTGCCTTGGGCTCAGGTCATGCATGATCTCAGGGTCCTCTCTGCTCAGCGGGAAGCCTGCTTCCTCCTCCCCTTCTGCCTCTCTGCCTACCTGTGATCTCTCTGTCAAATAAATAAAATCCTTAAAAAATAAAATAAAATAAAACCTAGGAAGTCAGTGGAAACCAGGGTGGTTTGGTGATGGGGTAATGTAATGGGGATCCATGAGTTGGGTTCAGCCTATGGACTGCTCAGGTCCCAGGGTCACCTGAAGTTTGTCTTTCCCAGTCAGCCGGCTGGACCGCAGGTGCAGGTTCTCTCACGGTCCAATGCCCAGAGCCCACCACACATCCAGGGTTGCAGAAGCCCTGTGGCTGCTGTGAGCTGAACTTGGGAATAATGCACGACTGGATGTGTGGAAGTGTCTAGACCGCCTCCTGCAGGTGGCCGGTGACTCGAGGCCATCTGGCTAGGGGAACATCCAGGTCAGAAGAGTGGCGGGGACTAAGGCCCGAGCAGCTGAGAGAGGTTACGGTGGACTTAGGAGTCATATGGCCACTTAGGGAGTAGAGCTGTCATGATTTAAGGATTAGGCAAAAATGAGAACCACTTTTTAATTTTTTAAATCAAACACTTTATTTCCACATAACAAGCGCAAAAAACTCCCAAACACTTTAACAATACAATTAACGCAGTTATGAATTCAATTATATACTACTCAAAGCCCCAAAAGGTCAATCAGCTTAACGTTCCAAACATTTCCAAACGTGGTTTTTCGAAGCTACCTTTGGTTTTTGGAAAAACCAGTATGGAAGTCAATATACATTGAATGCATTGAACAACAGTTGCTTATAGGAAGGTGTCCAACATTAGCTCACACCTGGCAAGCCGGAGCAGGATCTGAAGTCATACACTGGGATACACACACAGGTTTTGCCCCAGAGCTCCCGCAGTCAGGAGAGGGCCGTGAAGGGGGGAGAAAAAGGCCAGTCCAGGTTGTGGCATTTTCTTATTTTGTAACAGAGGTATGAGAGTTTAACACTAGAACACTGGCAAGTCATTAAGCTTCATGTTCCAAATGGTCTCTTGCTGAGGCTTGAGATGGGCACAAATGGTGGGGAAGATGAAGTCACAGGAGAGCTTTGAGCAACAAGATCCCAAAGATGCTCAGAGAGGGTAGGAAGGAGCAAGCTACAGTTTCCCATTGTTCTCACATTATTTCAGGGTGAAATTGTGGAGAAGTTCGGATAGAATGTTCAAATATTTGCTTAGATTTGTACTCGGTTGCTCTATGAGGACCCTCATACACAGCAACATTGAAACGTTCATTGTAAAAAAGAGCGTACAAAGAAATTCACAAAAAGACAATTAATGTTGAGCAGCCAAAAAGTCATGGTTTATTATATCGAGAGGGATTTCATAATTCAAACACAACCAAACTGTACATTTTACAATCACATTCTATTTGTAAACAGTTAAAAGCCACTGACTTCTTTTGCATCTTAGGACACAAACAGATCAAGGCAATGAAATGATGGCAAATTCTGCGCTGTTAAAATGTTTACCCTTGTTTGGCCCGTCTTCTTTGACTAAGCAAGCATTATAATACCATTTGTGGGCAAAAAAGGGGGGCAAGGAGGAAAGTAAGTTTAAAAATGGTGTAACTCGTTAGTTTGCAACAACATTTAAAATTTTCTTTATACAACGAACAATTCTGTAAGCCCAATACCTTGGCTACAGTATGCATAGTTACTGATTTCGGCTTTAAGGTACAACAGTTCAACATTAACACAGTCACAGGAGAGCAGAAACAGAGAGAGCCACTTGATGGGGTTACAAAAAATTATCACCTATTGATTATTAGCAAACCATCATCACTCACTAATAAAAAGACAGCATCTGAAAGCAGAATGTCAACTCCAGCTTTAAGCATTTGTTTTTTTGTTTTTTTCTTTTTTTTTTTGGCAGAGAAAATTCTTTAACAGAGCAATATGTAGTATCAGTGCTAAAAGTTGGGGTTTTCTGTTTTTTCCTATAAGAAACTACAAGGAGATTTTTTTTTTAATTTTTTTATTTTTAAAATTTTTTTTTTCCTAACTGGGGAACTGGTTTTCCTGAGAACCATGCTCTTGGATTTAGGACAGGAATAGAAAACAAAAGAACATGGCCAAATGCTGCTCCTTTTTCCCAGAGATAGAAAGCATCTTGTAAATCATCCTCCATTGTTTTTTTTTTTTTGTCTTTTAAATTTTTTTTAAATGATGGAAGAGTAAACATTTTTTTTTTTTTTCTCAAAAAACAAACAAAAAAATCTGTAAACAAGAAGGTTCTCCGTGGGAACCTTCAAAACAAAATGGAAAGCCTATTCAAAGTGCAGGGCCCGTCCTGGGTGGCAGGGGGGCTGCAAGTCACAGCTGTGGCCACAGTTTTTCAAACTGCAGAGCGAAATTCTTTAGTTTTAGAACATGAAAACACTGGTGCAATACTTTCATTAATAGTCCTAAGTCAGCATCAGAACTCGGTCTTTTAAACTCCACGACACCACAGTAAGGTAGGCAAACATCAAGGCATAGTAGAGAGCGCACACCTTTAAGAACATCCTTGAGTAAACATTTACACTGGAACAGCTGCCCCCCCATATTGCCGATTAGACGAGAGAACATCATTCAGTGCAAAGTTAAAAGCTCATACGTTATCAGCCCAAAAAAATGGTTTTGAAAAAAACAAAAAAACAAAAAAAAAGAAAAAGGAAAAAGAAAAAAGAAAAAAGAGAAAGAGAGGAGGAGGTAAAAAAAAAAAAGGGAAACAGCGGATGAAGGATGCGGAGAGAAACAGGGAAGGAAAGGAGGGAAGGGGCAGGGAGGAAAAAAGAAAAGAACCCAAAGGCTAAACATGATGAATATACACAAGTGAGCTCATTCTACACGGTTTAGCATGTATGGCGCTATTTGGGAGTGTAAATAGATAGATACCTTTTCACATTATAATATTGGCCTGCATGATTCAAGTATTCAAACTGATATGTTTCAGGGAAAACAAAGTGGAAAATGTGCAGAGAAGAGCTGTTCCCACAGGTGGCCCCTGGCTGCAGGCGGCGAGCCCAACTTAGTGCTCCTTTCTTTCGCTTCTTGAGGTCACAGTTCGTGAGTCTACATCTACACGTTACATGGACTCTCCACCCCCACCCAGGTGGTCAACAGAAAGAAAAGCATTAATGGGGGATGGGCTGCTAATTCCCCGGGGGTCGCTGCTGCTGGGAGGACCCCACAGGCTTGTGGAATAATGTGGGGTCCCCCAGAGTGAAGTGCCGTGAAGGTCTCCACAGTTAGTTCCCGACAGCCCAGCACCATTCCAGTGATTGAGATCGGTCCGGCTGGAGAACGAGTGGGAACAGTCGAGGGAGCCCAGCCGGCTCTGGCTGGACCCGAGAGACTGCCAGCCAGGAGAAGGGGTCAGAGACTGACTTTGTGCAAAGAAACGGCTGATCTCCTCTTCACTGGCAAACTCAGCAAGAATAGTAGTGTTCCCCAATACACACCTGGAGGGAAGAGACACGGGACGCAGTGAAGACTCAGGGTGTCTTAAGGGTCTGATTCGAAATGAGGGGTGCACCCTGCCTTCTGCTCGAAAGCCAAGAGGGCCGGCAGCGACACACGTGGCCCAGGGCTCTCTAGGGCCCAGAGCAACACCTGCCCCACACATAGGGTTGTGGTATCCAGACAGATCATGGCTTTTTGTCTCCTACAGGTGATCTAAGAGATTTTCTAGGGCCATTTTGAGGGGCAGTGCTTCCCCTTAGGAGGACTGACCTTGGAACCCAAGACTGAGCGAGGCTGCCGCCTCATGAAGCACTCTTCCTGCAGGCCTCCACGCGCCGGCCCGGAGATGACACACAGTGTCATCAGCTGTGCTTCCACACACAAGGGAACCCAAACCCTTCCAATCATGAGGGTGTTTTCCAGGTGGCACGCACCGGATGTCCAACTTACATGTGCAGAGACTTTTGTGCCTTCACTACCTCTTCTTTTGAACTGTAACGGACCAAAGCATTTCCATGTGGGAGGTTCAGGTGGAATGTTATCAGTGGGCCATGCTGCATGCACAGAGTACGCAGAGTTGAGCCATCGATCTAGGAAACAGAGCGTGGGGAGCCGCCGATTAGATGTGCTGCCACGCGGACCATCGGGGGAGGTCGTCCCAAAGCTGGGACTCTGCTCCTCTTTTCTGCCCAAGGTTCTTCACTCCTGCTGCCACTCTTCACCGGGCCTCACTGCTGTGACGGGGTCCAGTGCCCCCCTCCCCACCTCCACTGCTCCCAGAGCCATACCTCTGTGGCCTCTAGACTCCGGGACTTTCCCCAGATCCCCACTTCCTTAGTTAGCCATGCCCTGCTGTGGCTTCATGTCTTCTCTCTTCCCTGCCCTGAGGACAGGATTCATCAAGGCACTGCTCCCTGGGAGAGGAGGGGGTGGGCTCTTAACATCCAGCCTCCAGAGGAGGGGTGGTCCGGGGCCTAAGGAGATGTTCTTATCTAGGAAGGCAGACCAGGGTTTCTTGACTGCAAGAAACCTCACCTGCAGGAGAGCGCAGGCCCTAATCCTAGCCCAGACCTATGCCATCAGTGCCTCTGCGGTGAGACCCGAGGCATCTATTTTGGTCGGCTCCGTGCACGTTTTATAGTGTAAACAAACTGGGTCAGACCATAGCCTGCCTAAGGCATCCAAAGATCATCTGCTGTTACTTCCTTGGTCCCACCTTGACCTCTACTCGGTGGCACGTGGGAGGCCTAGGTCGAACCTCCTCTCAAACCAGACTGGAACCCGCTGTTCCCGTGTCTCCTGACACATGCCTACAGGGCAGGATGCCTGGTGCTCTTACCTGAGGTGTAAGGTTCTTTAGAACAAGCCAATTTGTTATTCTCCCTGAGCTGCTCTCACCCCAGCTGGAACCTAAGGACAAAGGACAAGTCAGTTTTCCTCAGCTAAGGCACGAAGGACATTTCCGACAAACACATCTCAGTCAAGTGACAGCTGTGCAGGAGGAGCAAGCGGGCCCCTGGCACCCTCCCCTGCCCTCCCCACTGCCTGCACCTCTACCTGGAGTAATCTCACCCTTGGCTCCAACTGCCCTCATGCCAGCTCTGAGCAGGCATGACTTTCTAGGGCAGGTGGCTCTGCCTCTGGGAAGAGTGAGCTCAGACAGCTGCCAGCTCGTCACGCGGCAGGCAAGGAGGCCGCAAAAGGCCATACCCCTTTTCCATCTTTTCATTTATAAAGCTAAAACTATCTCAAAATGGCACCTCTGAGGAAAGGCCTCTGTGATTATCTAAGGTATGGTCTGATAACTCTGCATGCGTGCGGGGATTTAAAAGCTTGCAATGTCTATCAACAGACAAATGGATAAGGAAAACGTGGCATATATATAAAATGGAGTATTACTCAGCCACAAAATGGATGACATCTTGCCACGTAGGACACGGATGGACCTATATACCATATGGAAGGTACTGTATGCTAATGAAATACGTCAGACAGAGAAAGGCAAATACTGTACAATTTTACTTGTCTGTGGAATTTCAAAAAACAAAACAAATAAACAAAGCCAGCTCAGACCTATAAACACAGCGAAAGAACTGATGGTTGCCGGGGCAAGGGTGGGGCGTGGGCAAAATGGGAAGGGGAGAAGGAGGTACAGGCTTCCAGTTAGGGAATGAATAAGACAGGAGGAGGGAAAGGTTCAGCATCAGGAATACAGTCAATGGTACTGAACAGTGTGTGGGGACAGATGGTAGGTACACTGGTGGCGAGCAAAGTCACGTGGAGGCTCGTCGTCTGTCTGAAACTACTGTAACGCTGTGTCCCCACTGGACTTCAATCAGGGAGAGCCGGCCCGCAATCATCCGGATGTTTCTGTGGCTGTCTGGCTCCCAGGGAGCTCCAAGCCTGGCCTTCCTGCTCAGCCCCAGGGCACCTGCGCTCCCAGCAAAACTTGAGGATCCAGTCATTCCTGTGAGCGCCCGAGGTACCTCACCAACACGGCGGCGTGCCTGAGAAAGACGGCTCTGTGACGCTGCCTCCTGGTCTCTCCCTGCACTGGCTCACTCAGCCCCGTCTTTAGCAAGGAGCGTCTCTAGCAAGGAGTGCTTTCCTGGGCGGCTCGCCTTGCCATACGTACCCTCTCTGCTTGGCCTGGCTGACCCTTACTGGGTTCCACCAGCCACCCTCCATCTTTTCATTTATAAAGCTAAAACTATCTCAAAATGGCACCTCTGAGGAAAGGTGCACCCTGGGCACCAGACCCTCTCCCGTCACTGAGTTGCCACCGGCCACGTGGCTGGCACCAGATATGCCCTTGGCTCGGGAAGAACCGCTCACACAGGACACCTACTACATTCGTGTACATCTAGTAGCTTGGATCCTTTCATGGAATTAAATTCACTCCTCCTCCCTTAAACCTTTCCCCCAAAGCAAACACTGCTAAGCTTTCTTTCAGCCGATCGCCTGCCTAAAGACTGGACACTGCTGTGGTTTTACTATTTTCAGGCTAGAGATGAGAAAGTCAGCTACAGTTCTGAGACCGAGGAGAATGAAGACCGAGACCATATTTAATGGTAGAACTGGTAAACAGCTAGTTTAATCTGTGTGCGTGTCAGGGCAGGGACACAACACCAGTCCTAAGCCAGTGAGGGTCCCGTGCAGGAAGAGCAGGGAGGGAAAGGACACAGCACAGGGCCAGGGCAGTTTTCCTGGGAATGCTGGCCCCGCACTGTTAACTACCAGTACCCCTGTCCACTCTCGCACGTCCCTGCTGAAACAATACATGGGAGATTACCCTAAGGATACAGGCCAAGCTGCCACCCAACAGGCCCAGCTGGGCTGCTCCCACCTTCCCCAGCCTCTCTGGGCAGCACACTGCTGCCACGAGCAGGAAGTGAGCAGATATTCTCAGACAGGCTCCAGGGAACTTCGAAAGAGATGGGATATCCATTACATTAACCTGACCACTGACTGTGTGTGGCTTTGGCCACATGTTCTTAAGTAAACCAGGTTCAATTCCAAGTAAACTTAAGATTCACAATTTAGAAATTGCAGAAGACGGCAATATGCTGGGAGTCGCACATCTAAGGGTCGAATCCTACTTTATACTGGGTAATGTACATAGGTCTGTTAGACTCACTGTGTGTACTTATTCCGGTTCAGCAAAGGAACCCCAAGAAACCATCCCAAGCATCATGTTTTTCTTACCTGGGGTGTACCTGGCGTCAGAATTTCCCCATCCTCCACCTACACGAAGGGGAGAGTTATCCCATGTAGACAAGGGTGGCTTCTGACCAGTCAGTCCCGGAGGTGGGCGGGACGGAGCAGTGATGTTTTTAGGTGGTAAAGGGACCTTCCACAGCTCATGAGCCAGAGAGGTGTTTGTAACTGAACCAGGAGACCATGTCAATTTGGAATCACTATTTCTGGCTACTCACAGGGGAAAAAACACAGTTGGGGTGGGGGGAGATAATGCTTTTAGAAAAGAGAAAATTTAACGACAGCACCCATTCTCCCACAAAAGCAAATCAACCAAAAAGAAACCCTATTAAAAATCCCCAACTCAAAACTGCCCCCCAAAAGCCCCACAAAAGCCAAAAAGGAAACTTTCCCTTGACTCAAAACACTCAAACCATTTGTTATTAAAAATTTTAAGACTAATGAAATTCCTAGCCCAGTGTACAAAACTATACCGCAATGGAAATCAGAACAAAACAAAAAACACTGCTTTCAATTGCTCTGAAACAGCACCTGGGAACTCCTTACCTTTAGGACCATGACTGAGTCACTCGAGATCATCACATAGGTCATTAAATAGATCTTAGAACTCTCTGGTTTACACATGGGAAAAAGGACCACAAAAGTAGCCCCAACTCAGGGAGTCCTCACAGCAGATGTTCACCGGGCGTCTCTCTGTGCCGAGCACCAGGCTGCCGGGCACTAGGTGCATACTAGCTCTAATCCTGACACACATCCTACCGAGGTCAGAGAGGTTAAGCAACTTGCCTATGGTTCCCGTGCACAGCCAGGATTCAAATCCAGGCCCGTCTGGTTTAAAAAAAAAAAAAAGAAAGAAAGAAAGAAAGAAAAGAAAAGAAAAGAAGAACAAGAAGAAGAAAGCTCACTTCCTGATGTGTCCTGCCTCATGGCAATGGGGGTGTGCAGGGATCAGGCACATGGTAAACTCGATCAAAATAATCCTACAAAACCATGAGGGGGCAGAAGTGGATGGAAAATTTTATAACTTCTGTCACTGTCCATTATGTTTCTACTTGATTCATAAAGTGCACCTCCCTTAAGTGAGTGAGACTCAAAGTGGTGGGAAGCCTGGTCACCACACAAGTTCTCACCGGTCTCCGAAAGAACAAGTACAGAAAACTCAGAGAGCGTGGTTGTAAGCTGACAGCAGTCGGACATGGCCAGGGCTCCCAAGTATGTGATTGCTTTTCTAGCAACTCCAAGGTCAGGTTTCCTACACTTTACAGAAGTATCAGTCTGCAAAGGATAGGACATTACAAAAATAAAAGTTGCCTCATTTGAGAACTGCTTCAAATGAAACTGCATTTAATGAGCTGGCTCTCAGACAAGAGAGTGAGAGGGGCTCAGCGAAAGGAGATTGTTTTAGAAAAGACTGCTGGGTCTAGTCAATTTTAAAAAGGGACAAATGGTGTTACAAGTATTTTCCCAGGCTCAGAAATATATTCTCCTACCTCCGGACTAAGAATACTTCAAATAAAGAGAAGAGGGTTCCCTACAACAGCCCCCGCCCCAGGTGCTGAGTACCCCATTCCTCTGACAGAGCCTCAACAAGCCCGGGACAAGGCCCACCTGAAGTGCTTTGTGCTGTACTGCTGAGGGGAACGTTGTAGTTGGAGGCACGAATGGATGACCAGGCACTAGTTGAAGGCAGCGTGGTGTTCAAGGATGAGGATGACCCTATGTGGGGGAAGAGCCCAATTAGTCATCCCCAGAGCAAGGGGCACGGCACATGAAGAATAAGCAGGAGCTTCCCGTGAGGTTGAAATGCAACCGTAGGCCACGAGAAAGAAACAGATGCTGGGGTTCAGGCACAGTGCCCACAACTGCACCTTCCTCCCTGCTCATCGTTCTGACTGTAGCTCAGGGAGGTAGCTTCCCTCCTCTGCCTGACACTCCAAGACAATACTGGCTCCATGTCCCAGTCCAGGCTCCAGGAGGAGGACTAGTTCCTCCTGCCCCCAAGCCCTGACTGAACTCCAGGGAGTGCTCACCAGATCACCCGCTCCCCCCGGGGCATCCTAGTACCAGCAGGTCCTCACCCTCCATCACGCCCCACAGCAGCCTCCCAAACCAGACTGTCCCATTTTTTAATCCCCCTTGATCACTCGCCCCGCTGCAGGCTGGACTGTCATCCGGATCTGTAATAGCTCCAACCTGGCCTCCCACTCCATCCCTTCTGCTAGTCACTGTCAGACCGTCTACTCTCAATGGCAAGACTTGCACTCAAAACCTTCAACAGTTCATGTCTTCTAACATCAAATCTAAACTCCTCTCCTGACCAACAATCTTCCACAACAAGAAGTCCGTCTCTGCAAGCCTCAAGATTCTTCCATTAACTACATACAAGGCTGTGAGACTCTACCCTTGGCTCTGTCCCCGCTGTTCTGCTGCGAAAGCCGTGGGTACTTTAACTACTACTACACAGTGGTCTGTTAAATTCAGCCATTTTCGAATGAGGAGAATTCCTTCCTTGCCATTGTGATATGGCAAACACCTGTTAACAAAATCATACATTTAATGTAAAATGCTGTTCATATCTTGTTATAAATTGTCTAGAGGAATAGGAGGATGTAGGTTTTGAATGGGAACAAAATATTTTCTTTCACTCCCTTCACCTTCCTTCAGGTGCATGCAGAGAATACTTTAAATGACTGGGGTGAGGGAAAACTATACGGTAGATGGCAGGATGACTGTATTTGATAACCCATTAAAAAGTGCATCCAAAGTGGAGGGACCCTTCAAATGGTTTTAATTTTTCCCTTTCAGAGAGACAAAGAAAGCTAAATTGGTTCTTCACACGGAAGTCCTTTAAGAACAAAAGTGTATAAATGAATGGTAACATCTTTTATAAGAATAGCCCACTTCTTAATAATCACAAGACTGAAACTTGTTATAAAGTAGGTAACAACCTTTCAGTTGCTACAATTCCTAGAAAACAAGTATTTGTTGGTACTTTGTGTTAAGTGAACATATGTGTAAACCATATCAAGTGACAATAAATCCTCGTCATTTTTAAAGTGGCAAAGAATCACCTATGGGAAAACTGAGAATTCACTTTTTATTTTCATGACTCCCTTGGATGTCAGGTACTGTGGTGGGCTAAAAGCTTCTCATCCTCTGTGAACCGATCTTAAATCACATCATCCAGTGTCTTTCAGAAATTCTGACTTGTACCCGCCTACGTACCACTGTTCCTGTCCCTGAGGTGGTCAACTTCCCGCACAGTATTAATTGAAAGATTGTTTATGACACTGCCAGGAGTGACGTAAGGGTCAGTTTCAGGGTCAATGTTTGGATAACCTTTCCATGGTTCACCAGGGCGAAATTCTGGAAACAAACATGTAAAATTAGTTTGGGCTTAATCATCCATCACTTAAAGATCCATTATTAAATAATCCAAAACTTGTATTCCTAAAGCCTGTGCAATTCTCAAATATTTTCCAGTTAATACTAGCACTCTAAGAGGCTGATTTAGTACTACGGTTAGTGTAACATAAGCTGCTATTTATGAATGACTTGGTTTTTTTGCAAATGAAATCATTTCTCAGGGTTCATATATTTTTAAATAGTAACACTTTTAAAATTTATTTATTTTTATTTTTTAAAATATTTTACTTATTTATTTGACAGAGAGAGAGACAGAGAGACCACATGTGCACAAGCATAAGCAGAGGGAGAAGCAAGGAGAGAGGGAGAAGCAGACTCCCCACCAAGCAGGGAGCACAGTGTGGCACTGGATCCTAGGACCCAGGATCACGATCTGAACCGAAGCCAGATGCTCAACCGACTGAGCCACCTAGCCACCCTTGTTTTTTTTAAGATTTTCGTTTTGGGGCGCCTGGGTGGCTCAATCGGTTGAGGATCTGCCTTCGGCTTAGGTCATGAGCTCAGGGTCTTGGGATCAAGTCCTGCACTGGGCTCTCTGCTCAGCAAGGAGTCTGCTTCTCTTTCTCCCTCTATCCTTTCCCCTGCTCATGTTCTCTCTCACATGCTCTCTCAAATAAATAAAAATCTTAAAAAAAATTATTTTTTGGTAGTATCTACACCCAATATGAGGCTCAAACTCACAACCCCTAGATCAAGAGTCGCATGCTCTACCAGCTGGGCCAACCAGACACACCTAAATGGTAACACTGTAAAGTGCTTTATTAAATCACGAGCCATAGCAATGCAAACAGAAAAGAAGGCTGTTAAGTCCATTGCCGGTAATGTCTCAGCCCAAATGAAACACCATCAAGGTTAGTCCCCCGGTGCAGATGAAGAGGAGCCCTGAATGTTTTTTTTACCTTACTCCTCACGCCGGCCAGCGGGACTCCCTCCCCCTTCACTGCCTGGAGCATAAAGGCACTGGTAACAGGCCAGACTGGTTCCTCTGTTCCTTCCCAGGCCTAGCAGAGCGCAGGCTGATCCACCCGAACTGGCCTACATCACTAGAGCACTGAGCGGGAAGGACACCGTGAGGGAGGCAGAGCCTCAGTCCGCACTTTACCTGGTGGCCAGTTAACACTGCTAGAGCCGTTAGGCGATTTGGCACGTGGCCAGCCATCTCCTATTGAACCCGGAGGGCTGGCTGGAGAAGTACTGCTGTTCATAAAGTCATAGGGAACAAATGGAGACTCTTCCAGCCTGAAACCACTTGAAATAGCACCTAAAGAGAGAAAAATGATAGAGAACGTGAGGCAAAATGCACTAGTGAATTTATTTCTTGTAGCTTCTCAAATATCACAAGAACACCCTGTATGAGCTCTATGGGTTCCAGAGTGCGTTCTGTAGACTGTGAAAAGTCCAGGAGGAAAGCAAGCCCTGAACTCTCTTCCAGACGTCAATCACTTTTAACTCTTTTATGTCCCAAGATCTGAACATTATCACAGTGAATTTTATTTCGAGGAGGATAATAAGGAATATAATCATCAGTACGTGACCAGAGTATGGGTACAAACTTATTTCCAAGTCATTAGAACACTTGTACTTTGCCCTAAACCGAGAACAAGCACAGTGGACTCCTTGTCAGGGAGATGTGTGTTGCTGGTGAATGAGGTGCCCTGAGGGAAGAAACACAGCTCCAGTAAAGAAAGATTTATGGTGGAGAATGTTGTAAGTGGCAGAGAGGGGAACCCAAGAATCCAGGAAACTGCTATGACCACTCCATGTAATGAGAACAAATACCCTTTTTGATCAGGATGTTTACATTTCTACCTATACACACCCCCTTGTGATTATACACAACATCGGTAAAGATACCTGTTATCCAAATGAGTATGAAATCCCACAAAAAGACAACTTACTCTCACTTAGAAATGGTCATTTGTCTTCTGGCGATTTATTCCCTACACTCATTTTTTTAAACACATCTTAAATGACTAATGCTTGACACACACAGCAAACACATCCCTCTCTCAGTGGACCTGCTGGGCCCAGGGAGGCGGTCAGATGAAGCGGCAGGCCCTCCCCACAAACCCAGAAGTGCGCAGAGAACAGAAAAGGGAATATGGGTGGCAGGGAGGGTCGCGCTGGTGTGAAGAAAGGGTCCAGGGAGGAGATGCCGGGCAGTGGGCACAGCGTGCACAAAGACCCGAGGAGATCAGCAGCTTGGCATGCGTGAGGAACCGAAAGACTGTTTTGTCTGAAAAACAGTCAGCAGGAAGAGTGAATAACATGCAGGAGTGGAGCCTGACCTTGAGGGGCAGGGATGACCTTGTAGGGTTTGTCTGAAATGTCTGAAACTGGGAGGTCCTAAGGTGTGCCGGCTCAGGTGGCCCCAGGCCCTGCCATCCCGGACTGACCTACACCCTGCCTGTTCCCTGAAGGCATCAGATTTTGCAACACCCTCATGCAGGGCTTTCCAGGACACAGCAAGGGCTGTAAGGAGAGAAGTGAGGCAACCTCATTCATCTGAGGTCCCTGCTGCTGTCGCATAGAGAACGGAAGCCACGGGGGCAGAGACAGAGGGGCAGCTGCCGAGGCGGCAAGGTGCTATGGACACACAACTGTGCATTTTGGCGGGACAAGGGGCACTAGTCACAGATGGATGGATGTGGAAGTCCGAGAAAGGAAGAAATCAAGGACATCTCTTACACCCAAATACGTAGCACATGAGGGATGGATAACTCAAACGTGGCATCAGCCAGCACCACTGTAAAACAGAGTGAGTGCTAATGCATGTTTCAACACAGATGAACCTTGAAAACATTATGCCCCACCAAAAAGCCAGTCCCGCAGGACCGGATAATATATGCTTCCACTGATGTGAGCGGTCCAGTGAGGCAAATCCACAGAAAACGGACTTGTTTTTATGCATGTCTGGGAGGGAAGGGAAGTCCAGGAGGTGCGAGGAACAACCCCTCAGGGGCTCTTCTGGGACAGGGGGAAATGTTCGACTCCCACGACTCAGAGTATACTAAAAGCCAACAAATGGTATACTTTATAAAGAGAATTGTACTATATGTAAATTATCTCAATAAATTTAGAGAGGGAGAATCTCTCTCAAGCTTCCAGCTTAAATAACCTAATGGAGGAGCGAGGGTAAAGAGGAAAACCAAACACCCGCCCACTTGTGCCAGCTTTGGAGCAGGTATGAGGAAAAGCCCTGATCACAGATGTTATGAGCTTCTACAAAACTACAGCAGAGCCTTGAATGTTGCTTTAGTCTTGTTTACTCCATGACAAAGTTTTTCCTGGTAGCACCCACAACACCCAAGCTTCCATACCGGTTACTGAGGGGGCAGAGCTGGCCTGATAGGACCTCATGACACCATCACTGCTGGGCACTGACCTATTCCTGACGAGGCCTCGTTATTCCAGCAATTCCAGCCCTTCTCTTCTCTGGCTTCCTTATCTAGTTGCTTTTATCTGAGTAAACTGTGTATCTTTTTTGTAAAGTGAATTAAAAATCACTTGGGAGGGGTGCCTGGGTGGCTCAGTGGATTAAACCTTTTCCTTCGGCTCAGGTCATGGTCTCAGGGTCCTGGGAACGAGCACCGCGTCAGGCTCTCTGCTCGGCGGGGAGTCTGCTTCTCCTTCTCTCTCTCTGCCTGCCTCTCTGCCTACTTGTGACATCTGTCTGTCAAATAAATAAATAAGATCTTTAAAAAAAAATAAATAAGATAAAATCATTTGGGAGCTCAGCAGGGGTATGAGTAAAGTAGTAGTCTCACGTAATACAATAAGCAAACACAGACGCCACACTTTAAATGATTTTTATCAAGAACCTGAGCTGATAAAAGTACTCCCCCCCTTTCATTACAGAAAATCCATTTCTACTTATTAAAACTTCATTTTATTAAAAAGGAAAATAGGCTTGACAGAGAGGCAGCTAGAGTCCAGTTGTATTCTATTAACCACTGCATGGGAGAAGGTGTGGAAAATGGAAGGTATGGATGTCCAGGTGGCAGGTGTAGTGAGACACAAGCAGGCTGGATTCGCACTGGAGACATACTGTTGTCTTAGCGGCAGGCATGTGGGGAACCAACAATGAAGTCCCCACCCACGGGCCACTTAGTGTCTTACCTTGTCCTAGTGCATCAGTGCTTCACAGGTGTTGCCTCATTCATTCTCAAAACATCACAGGAGGTACCATTTTATATTCCCATTTAGCAAATAAAGGTTGTTATTTGACCATACGTAGCTAATAAGCAGCAAAGCTTGCTCTCAAATACAGGGTATGTATTTATTTCGCAATCTGTCCTGAGTCAACTACCATTCCCACTCTTTTTTTTTTTTAAGATTTTATTTGAGAGAGAGAGATTGCGCACAAGCAGGGGGACTGGGAGAGGGAGAAGCCGACTCCCCACTGAGCAGAAAGCTCAATGCTGGGATCAATCCCAAGCCGTTGAGATCATGACCTGAGCCGAAGGCAGACGCCCAAACAACTGAACCACCCAGGCGTCCCTACCATTCCCTGTTTTTAAAAAATGATTGTATTTATTTGACAGAGAAAGATCACAAGTAGGCAGAGAGGCAGACAGAGGGGGAGGGGGAAGCAGGCTCTCTGCCGAGCAGACAGCCCGATGCGGGGCTCAATCCCAGGACTCTGAGACCATGACCTGAGCCAAAGGAAAAGGTTTAACCCACTGAGCCACCCAGGTGCCCCTAATTACTGCATTTTCTTAAAACTTCTTTTCTCTGCATTTTTCTCCTCAGTAAAAAGCTGAAGGCAGAGGCCTAACCCACTGAGTCACCCAGGCACCCCCCTACCATTCCCATTCTTAAGAAAAATTCCAAATGTGATATGCCACCGAGTGGCAAATTCAACTTAGAATTCAGGTCTGTTTGATTTAGGGTCCAATGTTCTTTCTACCACATGACAATTTCACCTACAATATCTGATAATCATCAGTCCAAGGTTCACAAACCACAAGCTGACCTTTAAGCCAAGTTTAGTCAAATAAAGTTTCAAGATAAAATCCAACAGAAAGGAACAAATGTCACAAAAATGTCCTTTTGGTATTAATCAGAGGAACAGATATGATGTCACTTAAGTTAGAAAACAGAGAGGCTCTCCTGCCTCTCCTTCCATTATCTTAAATCACTAACTCCTATCAATTCTGCTTCCCTACAGCTGTTTTTTTGGTTTGTTTTTTTTGCACAACTGCAAAGATTTCTGAATTATTTTGTTTTGGGTCCCTTGTACACAGCAAAGAGTTGGATTCTGCTTTATGAGTCAATGAGAATTAGTTTGATCCATTTATATTTATCAATTTGACATATATTTGGTCTCAGTTTTTCATTATTTATGATGTCTTCAATTTCTTTGTAGATTCTTTAAACTCTTTGAAAACGTGGTATCTGTTTCTATCTTTTCTGAAAATGTGGAAAGCTTCTATTTTTGATTTAGTGGGTGTCTTTATAACTTGTTTAATCTTGTCTTCAAAAAATGTTTACTGAGATATAGTTAACACAGAACACTGTAATAGTTTCAAGTGTACGGCATAATGATTCAGTATTTGTATGCACTGCAAAATGATGGCACAGCTCTTGATGGCAGAGCATAGTGACACTGGGTCAGGCTACAGTCGTCTCCTGTCTGGCTAAGCTCTGGAAGTTCCCCAGCTACCTCCACTCCCCAGGTGCCCACACTGCAGCCAGAGTGATAATCCCCAAACACACATCTCACCATTTCTGGGCTTAACTCTGCAACAGTGAGCCCTCCAGGGCAGGGGGCTAACACTCAAACTCTTTAATCATCTATAAGGCCTCCACACCACCCTGGGGTCCACTCCCATCACCTCTGCTTGGTTAACTCCTGTTATCTTTGATATCGCAGCTTAAGAGATCACAGGCCTTCTGGAATCCGTTCCCTACTGCCCTCTACCCTAAGACTGAAATATTCTTCTACATATGCATTCCCCCCTGACCCAGAACACTGTGCTGGGTGCTTGGCTGACAAGGGAACAAGATTTTATAAACAACCTTCTAGCCAAAGGATCTTAGGACCAAAAAGCATAGCAAATAACTTAGTCCAACCCAGAAGGGGTTGATTATCCATCACAGAAGTGATGCAGTTTCCTGGTCAGATGTCCTTGTGTCCATTCCACCCTACTTCCCTTAACAAAGCTGGCTTTTCTTACTCTGGAGGGGGTGCAGTAAAGGGTTAGCACAGTAGGCCCGGCATACATACTGTAAAGCGCTTCAAGCCTGGCCCTCAACCACTCCTGGGCTCCTCCAAGTCCACAGAATATCCTGTAGGTAAGAGTACCTTTGCAGACCCCAGGCCTCAGCCAGGCCAGATCGTTTATGGCAACAAGACTTCCAGTCATCACCTGTTTGTGTCTGCCTGAGGCCGGGGTCGTACTGCATCCTTGTCTGACCTCTGAGAGAGCTGCGAGGGCTTAGAGACTGAATCATGCAGGTGCCTGATGGCTACGTCACTGACCCCCAGTAAAAACCCTGGACACCAAGGCTTGGGGGAGCTTTTCTGGTTGGCAATACTTTGTACGAAGTTTCACAACATTGTTTCTGGAGAAATTAGGTCCATGAAACTCCACGGGGAGAGGACAATAGGAAACTTCTCTTGGACTATGCCCTGTGTGCCTTTTTACTCTGCTGATTTTCATCTGATTCTTTTGCTGTAATAAATCTTAACCATAAGTACTACAGCTTTTCTGAGTTCTGTCAATTCCTCTGGCAAATCACTGAACTTGAAAGTGGTCTTGGGGACCTGTGAAAGGGCATCTGCCCTTTCTTTTCTGCTCCATAATTAACTTACTAGCTTTCTAAGCTTCCCTAAATGGTGATAAAAAGAGAACCCACCTAAGACTGTGTTGCAAGTGGTCAAGGCCAGCCCAAGGCCTTCCCCACAGGTCTCTTCCCTCCCTGGGCTCAGCTTATGTCTGATGTGAGTCTGAATACTACTATCTCATCTCCCCTCCTGACAATGACCTCTACACGCTGCTCTACTGCTAGAGAACAGCCCCTCTTTTCTACAACAGGGAAACACAAATGCCAAAAAGGCCACTGGTGTTTATAAAGAAGCAAAGAAGGCTGGCTACAGGCAAAAATCCCATGGTCCTTCGCCAAACAGAAGCATGACCGCAGGCAAACATTTCTCTGGTTAGGGACTATAGGAAAATCTCTCTCCACCAATGGAAGGGAGGGGACAGGTGTAAGGGGAGTGAGAAGAGAAATGAAACAAAACCAACCACTCTCCCCAGCTAAGTGCAAAGACAAATGGCAAATGATGTCATCACTGAGTTGAGCAGAGAAAACAAACAGGGAGGGGCAACGAGCCGCAAGTATGCGGGCAGCAGCCACCCCACTTACTGTTTCTGAGCTTGATGCTGCCAGACCTCCGCATTTCCAAAGAGATGCCAGAAGTCTGAATCTGTACATGAAAGTTCCTGCATGTTTACAGAGATGGTGGTGCAAAAAGAAGACTTTCAAAATAGTGAGGGTCTAACAAAACATCAGCTGTGGGCTGGCAGATTTGGGAGCGCTCCTGAATACAGGGAGATAGGAATTTTATTTTTGTAAGAAAAACTATGCCAAAGTATAAGAGACAGGATAATTAACATTTCTCTCTCTCTCTCTCTCTCTCTTTTTTTTATTTATTTGACAGTCAGAGATGACAAGTAGGCAGAGAGGCAGGCAGAGAGAGAGGAGGAAGCAGGCTCCCTGCTGAGCAGAGAGCCGGATGCGGGGCTCAATCCCAGGACCATGGGATCATGACCTGAGCCGAAGGCAGAGGCTTTAACCCACTGAGCCACCCAGGCGCCCCCCCCCTCTCTTTTTAATATGAGGAAAAGGGAAAACAAAGCCAACAAATAAAACAACCATATCTGAGAAGAAGATTCTAAATCTCTGCCAGGACAGAGATACTAAGAGGAGGAGGAGTTACTGGTCAAGAAGGAGCAGTTCTGGGAGGAAGTGAGGGTATGAGCAAGTATCATTATTTAAAAAAAGCACTTTCTGGGGTGCCTGGGTGGCTCAGTGGGTTAAAGCCTCTACCTTCGACTCAGGTCATGATCCCAGGGTCCTGGGATCAAGCCCCAAGTCAGGCTCTCTGCTCGGCGGGGAGCCTGTTTCCCCCCTCTCTGTCTCTGCCTGCCTCTCTGCCTACCGGTGATCGCTGTCAAATAAATAAATAAATAAATATTAAATTTTTTTTTTTTTTTAAAGGGCACTTTCTTCAAATAGATTGAAAAGCTTAAAAAAAAAAAATAAAGCCAACCCTTTTTTTTTTTTTTTTTTGCGAGAGTGAGTAAGCGAGCACAAGTGGGCAGAGCAGGCTCCATACCCAGCACCATACCCAGGTAGAGCCTGATGCAGGACTTGGTCTCACAACCCTGAGACCATGACCAGAGCTGAAATCAAGAGTTGGACATTAACTAACTGAAACACCCAGGTGCCCCTAAAAAAGCCAACATTCTAAGTCTTGAAATTTAGAAGGCTCTTACATACAGATATCAAACTTTCTTTCTGGAGAAGACCAAAACCATAACCAGGTCAAGGGCTATTTCTGAAATCATTTTTACAAAGAAGAAAACAATATAATCATAAAGAAAGAATAAAAGCAACCAAACATTATACATCTTATCAAACATTCTTGATTTTAAGCGGATAAAACAGAAGTCTGGTGATATCAAATAGTATCTATAAAATGAAGACTACTGGCCTTGGGTTAGTTAATATTAATCATACCACCCACTAAAGTAAAGGAAACAAGAACATTCTTGGGGTGGGAGAGCAGGTAAATATTAAGTAATTTGTATTATTAATAGAAAAATAATTTTAAAATATTTTTAAAGATTTTATTTATTTGACAGAGAGAGAATGAATGCACACACACACAAGGAGGGGGAGTGGCAGGTGGAGGGAGAGGGAGAACCAGGTTCCCTGCTGAGCAGGGAGTCCGACGTGGGGCTCGATCCCAGGATCCTAGGATCATGACCTGAGCCCAAGGCAGATACTTAACTGACTGAGCCACCCAGGTGCTCTAATTTTTTAATTTTTAAAAATAAGTGAACAAGTAAGCACAAGCAGAGGGAGGCACGGTGGGAGAGAGAATCTCAAGCAGACCCCACGATGAGCACGGAGCTGGACATGTGGGGGGCTCCATCTCATGACCCGGAGATCATGACCTGAGCCAAAAATCAGAAGTTGGACTAACTGACTGACTGAATCATCCAGGTATCCCAGAAAAATAATTTTTAAAAAATGAAGAGAAAGATGACTAAGTTTCAAGTGTCAAATTAAGTAAATGAAGAACGGGGGGTGGGGAGAATGATAGGGATATAGATTGAAGTAAAGAAAAAGTACTGACATCTTCCTTCTTATTCTGAAAAGAACACTCCTAGAATACATTCATTGGATTGCCACATAAGAATAGAGATATTTACTGTTTAAGCTAATTACTAAAACACTTAACAATTTACTGCTCATACTATAGATTTGTGCAAAAGGAAACTATATGCAACAAAATGCAGTGAAAAAACGATCGATAGTAAGTTTAAAAAGAAGACAAAGTAGGGACACCTGGGTGACTCAGTTGGTTAAGCTGAGGTTCCTGGATCAAGGCCCACATCGGGCTCCTCGCTCAGGTGGGAGAGTCTGCTTCTCCCTCTGCCTGCCACTCCCCCTGCTTGTGCTCTCTATGACAAACAAATGAATTCTTTAAAAAAAAAAAAAAAGGAGGACAAAGTATAAATACAAAATTACTTTATTAATTGAAGCCGATAAAAAGCAGGTAGGACAACAGGCTGCTTACAGGAAGCCCCTGCCACCCAAAGCCTGCACACCAGGTGCCAGGCAATAAGGGGAAGCTGAATGGCTGTTACCTTATTCAGTCTTCTCAAGGGAGGTTATCATTTCCTTTTGCAGATGCAAACACCATGACTTGAGGAGTTTAGGAACTGGAATGGAATTCCAAGTGTTATCTGACTTCAAAACCTATGCTGCCTGAGGACCCCCTGTACAGGACACACTGTATCTGCCAGGACGCTGAACACTGGAGAACATACAAGGGACAGTACACCTGCCACAGCAGTGCAAGGAAGGAAAGAGGCAGGTCATTTTTACAAAAAAAAAACTGAGGCTCAGATAGCGAGGCAGATGTGGAAATATCCATTTTAACCCCAAAAGACAGAAAACCACATGGTAGAAGCATTTTCTTGGCTCTCCACACCTGACCTCTCCAGACACTCTTTTCACCACTAACGGCTCCAGGATGCTGTCCTTATTCTTTTCTAGGCTCTGTCTTTCTGAGGCAACCTTATCCACGTCCATGACCTCAACACTGTGATGAATACAAAACATTATTCTAGCTCAGATTTTTCTTCCAATTGCTGGTCTCTATTCCTAATATATTACTGGGCTTTTCCATGTTGTGCACAACCCAAAATACTACACTTGACAAGCCTAAAATCAACTCAGTATCTGTCCCACCATGCCTGCTCTGATTCCTGCATTTCTGCCACCATTACCTACACTCCTGTGCTCCCACGCTCCCGCCCAGCAAGAGTTCACGGTGCCACAGAGCGCCCAATGGAGTGACTACGCAGGTATGTCACGGATGATCACGTTTGCCCAAGGAGTTAGGCTACTTACCCAGACCTCCTATCCTTAATTCTAAGGCTCTTTCTCATACATCCCCTCCGTGTCCACTGCCTTCTGTCTTGCACTGCTTTGAGTCTTCTTGCTTTGGATAGATTCAAGTTCTAAATGATTAATGGCATAAAGTTGTCTGTGATTTGCTCCTTACCTACTATTCTGGCTTTGCCTTCCTCCTCCTTCTTCTTCTCTGCCCCTTCACCTCTATGCCAGGCCCACACAAGAGAACCTACCAGGCTGTCCTGTTTTTGCTTTTCAAATGCTATATACTCTTTGGTATTCTTTCTTTACTCCTTTGCGTGGTAAAGCCAAAGACTCAGCTCAGCAGTCTCTCTGTGAAGCCCTTCCACACCCACTACACCCACAGTTCCTCATTCCTGACTCAATCTTCCAATGGACTTCACATTATCATATTATTTTTACCATCATATGGATTCACATTTATAGCACCTATCACAGCGTACTAAAGTTGTGCACATGCTTATTTTTGTGACCAAACAATGAGTTCCTTTAGGGTTTTTTCCTGGCTTACATATGCTCAACTGTGTACATCCATGTCCATAAGTATCTAACGTGCTCCAAGTGGCCTAGCACAGCCCTTGGAAAGCAGAAGATTCTCCATTAACATCTGCTAGATGAATTGATAATATTAAATACGATGAAAATGATGTTTCTAAAAGAAATTGAATTAACAGATGAAAAAACAAGAATACTGAATCTATATGATTTACACATAGCAATAAAATGTATCAAGAAAACATGCCATTATACAAAAAACTGGCAAAAGTCAATCTATGCCGGGAGATTTTAATATTCTCCCCATCATACTAAATTGAGTATATGCTAAGTAGAATGTTAGAACAATAAAACCAACTGTAGAAACCTAAATGACCATCAAAGGGGGAATAATTTTTAAAACACAAACGTATACTCAATCTCTATTTTGTACAATAGTGTAATAAAAGTTAATTTTGCTTTTTGATTTTAACTAAGATCTAATAATAAAGCATTTTTCAGTAAAGAGGAAAGGTTATAAGAGAATTTGGCTAAAAAAGACATTTAAAATAAAATAAAGGCCTAGAGGCGCCTGGGTGGTTTAGTCGGTTAAGTATCTGGCTCTCGGTTTCAGGGTCATGAGACTGAGCTGGGCTCTGCACTGGATGTGGAACCTGTTGAAGATTCTCTCTCCTTCTCCCCCATCCCAGCCCTCCCTCTAAAAAATAAATGAATAAATAATAAATAAAATAAAACAAAGGCCTAGATTTAGTAGTCTACAATTTTTTTTAAAAAGTGCAACATGTAAGAATGTTGTTTCCTACCATGTTTGCTGGAGTTTTGATCCAAAGATGTGTTCACAGAAATGCTGTCCACTGTAGTCCACTTCCTTAGTCTTGACTGTGGCTCTTTAATACTGTTCATATCCATATTTACATTCAAGTTTGAGTTCAAGCCTAAAAATAAAACAATAATAGAAAACCACATTATTTATTTATTTTAAAGATTTTACTATATTCGTTTGAAAGGAAGTGAGACAGAGAGAGCAAAAGCAGGGGGAGGTGCAGAGGGAGAGGGGAAGCAGACTCCCCACTGAGCTGGGAGCCTGACGTGGGACTCAATCCCAAGACCTGGAGATCATGACTTGAGCCTAAGCCAGACGCTTAACCATCTGAGCCACCCTGCCCAGAAAAACCACTTTATAAAATATAGCATTTTCCTTCTGATACCACAACTTCCATTTTCTGGAAAAGCACATGTAACTAATCTGTTTCAATCCTGTGAATGTTCCTTAATAAATATCACCCTGCAAATGTGGCACAGCCCAATGATTACAGACAAAGGCAAGGCAGGCAGAACAGACACTCTGGGCCGCCAGCCAAGGCTGTGCAGAAATAACATTGAGAGAAGAGCCATGGCTACATTATCAGAGAGCAACAAATAAAAATCCTTAACAGCTATTCTACTATTCAATAACCCAATGTTTTCAAACCATCAAACTGTTAAAACCACAACTGTTGTCAACTGTGGAAAACTATTTCTTCATATAATTTTGGTAATTTTAAAATTCCTTGATAAAAAAAGAGATAAACTTTAATAATTGGTTTCCTTAAAATTATCTCCAATAAAATATATTTTTTTAAAGAGTTATTTATGTATTAAAGCAAGAGAGTACATGCACAGGGAAGGGCAGGGCAAGGGGGCAGAGGGGCAGGACGAGAGGGAGAGAATCTCAAGCAGTCTCCATGCCTAGCACGGAGCCCAACACTGGGCTCAATCTCACAACCCTGAGATCATGACCTGAGCCAAAACCAAGAGTCAGACACTCAACCAAGTGAGCCACCCAGACGCCTCTAAAATAGATCTCTTTAGCTATCCCCCAAGAGCACCATGAATGAAGAAATATTAATAAACACTTTCAGTTGTTATCTTTTGCTTGTAAACAACAATTTTCAACTGACTGGCCAGACAAAAGACACTGTCACTTGAAAGTAAAAATGTCTTGCTCTAGCAATTGTACTTAAGGGTGAGACTCTCATATCTCAAAGCACAATTTCCTTGAACTTTGCTGATGACACACATCAGATTCAGATACCCTCCTGGAACAAGGATGGAAATTTCCATCTTAGATATTCTGGTCAGAAAACTAACCGTTAAGCCAGGGTTTCTTAAATTTAATCCAAGGATCATCAGTATCAGAATCATCTGAGATACCTGTTAAAAAAAGACTCCAGTGGGAACCAGAATCTTTGTTTAACACACAGCCACGTTGTTCCTATTCTAAATTTCAAAACAAATAGTTTTCAATACTTGGGTTTCATGATAGTCCATGTGATTGATAACCGGTCATTCAAACTTAAACAGTGTGAATTCTCTAATAGCGTCCCTTATTTTTGGAGAGAGCAATTACATTTGCTGCTCTCTGGACTCCTTAGCTAAACCCAAGACCTGGCAAATTTCAGACAGTAACTATCTCAGGCTCTGTGGGGCACAAGGTCTCAGTGTCTCTACGTAACTCTGCTGTAGCAAAAAAGCTGCCAAGAATAACACATTAACAAAAGAGCAAGGCTGTGTTCCAATAAAACTTTATTTACAGAACCAGCCAGCTGGCCAAATTTGGTCAACAGGCTCTAGTTTGCCAATGCCTGACTTAGACAACCATACTGTGTTTGTACAGGTGCAGCAGACTTCTTAACCAAGTAGGTTTTTTTTAAACATTTGTATTTATTAAAAAAAAAATAAATAAAAAAAAAATAAAGATCTGTATTTATTTATTTTGGGAGGGGGGCACGTGTGCGTGCACATGTGTGCACACACGCAGGGGGTGGGGACTCTCAAGCACACTCTGTGCTGAGCGACAACAGAGCCTGACATGGGGCTCAATCTCATGACCCTGAGAACAAGACCTGAGCCAAAACCAAGAGTTGGACTGAGTCACCCAGGCGCCTCTGGGAGAAGTATCTCTTACTATAAAGCCAATCAGAACATGAAATCCCATATTTAGAAACTTACCTCCTCAATGGCCCAATTTGTTTATCTAGCATGCAAATAGCAAGAGTCACTTCCCTTCACTGGTAAGATCACAATGTCTCAATGTACTTGAGTATTCTTTCACCACACTACTATTGTCTCTGGGGTCACAATGTAGATAAATTCTAAGGTATTTATCTACATTGGTAACTGGCAAGGGAACTGCTTCTGGAAACCTAATGAGATTGCTCACCATCCCACGGATTCAAAGTGCAACCCACGTCCTAGCTGAGAGTCCACAGCAATACCAGGGAGAGCCAAAATGTGTACTGTCCAGCCAGAGTGAAGCAACAGCAGGCCCCAGGCCCTGCCCACAGCCCAGAACATGCACACTGACTGACTGTCTTGGACCCGGTTGGGCCAGCAATCAACCAAGCTGGTTTACAAGAGACCGAGGTTACAGGAAAAGACAGAAAGAAAAAGCAAAATGAAGAGGGTGTGATCAAGGCTCAAAATAGAATCAAAGGCACAAAGGAGAAACGAGACTCAAAGAAGGAGAAAACATTCAAGCCTGAAATTTCCAGAGGGAATAATGCCTGGGGACATACCGAAGAAAGGAAAGAGGGAGCAACTACAGGGAAAACCAAGGCAATCCTCCTCTAGCCTTGATTTTCTCCACTCAGACCAGAGACCATCCCTCACTATGTAGGTGAGAATCACAATTCCAGGTTCCGAAAGCACAGATGTCACTGTTCCCAGCTGTCCCTGCAGAGCAGCGCAGCTCAGTGCATCTCTGACACGTGGTTACTGCTAACCTTCCCTCTTCTACCTGGGGCTTCAGAGCAACTTCATGTTTATTCTAATCCACTGTAAAAGAGCAGGGGGTTTTGGAAACAGTGTCGTTTTCTTGCATGGAAAGAGGCCTTCCCTGAAGCAAGAAGACTGGCTGAACCAGCAAGAGGCAAAGCAGCTCTTGGAGAGGAATGGGTCCCAGGGCCGGCATGGTTTTCCCGAAGGGGCAAAACTGTGCTGCTCGAGGAGCAGACACAGTAAGCCAGGGGCCTCCGAGCATCACCTGAATGCTCAGGGCAACGAGAAACCTACCTATCGGGAAGTTGCTGAAAGCATTTATTGGTGATGGCCCTTTTTGCAGCTCGGGTGTAGTGTGGGGCATGACATTCTCGAGGAAAGATTTCATGGCTGGCTGATGGAGTGGCTGCTGCTGAGATGGCGGGGTCTGCTGCTTCGCCAACAGGCTGGGATCGAGTTGCCGGGACTGCTGCATCATTTGCTGCTGCACGCTAAGAGGTCGACCCTGGAAACAGAGAGATGACTGGGAAACATGGTGGACAGAAAGGCTTCCCAGATAGCCACATATTCCTCCTTACTGCCGAATCCACCCCTCCTCCTAGGCAGGAAGGTGAACAATCAGCTGCGTATCAGTTAAGAGGACTTCTAGGCAAACAGGAGACTTAACCAACCACATATTCCATTCTATTTTAATAAAGGCATTTCGCATCTCGTTACAATTCTACTGCGGTAAATTCAGATTACGGATGTCACCTACCTGCTGGTCTTGCTGCTGCCGGTTCCCAGAAGGCACGCTTCTCTGACTCTGGGCCCTTTGCTGCTGCGCTAACAATCGCTGGAGGGAAGAGGGTGAAAAGGCTGTCAGCGTCTCGGCGTCACAGAGCTGCGAGCTTCAGGTGACTGCCACGGATGCACACACCTACAGTGTAGCCTCATCTGGCATCACCTCTTCCTGGGACTCCCTGGCCTCAAGCCACCGTAGAATTCGGTCTCTTGTTCAATATAAACTTCATCAGGGACATTTTCGCAGTCCCCCTACCCCCTCCACCCCCTCAGACCTAGCTGGGGGTGCTCACAGAGCATCCTGTCCTTCGAGTTCATGGTCTGTCCTCACCGACAGACAATAAGCTCCCTGAGGGCCACAGCGCTGGCTCTGTTTGCTGCAACACTTCCTGCACATGGTTGACTCCCAATAAACGTATATGACTAAGGCTGTTACTCTACTTACCTGTAATTGGGAGATCTGAGAAAGCTGGTTTAGTTGGGATAGCTGGTTCAGCATGGCTACCTGTTGAGGGCCAAAGAGCGGATTCAGGCCACCGTTGTTTGGTGCATACTTCAGCAATGAAACTGGAACCTTAGGATCACAACGGCAAGTTAATAATGTTGATCAAATAAGTCAAAACTAACTAAATGTACGGTGTATTGTGAACTGTCAATAGAACAATTAAATCTGTGGACTATTTACTTGGAGGGCTGGTTATGTTCTGTCTTCTTTTGCTTTATTGTTCATGTATACTTCCCTGGGTTAACTAAAAGATGACAGGGTTGAATCTTAAACCAGCTAATTTACTTTGCTATTGCCCTCCTCCTCTTAAGGTGTTTTATGGAAGGTAATGGTAAATTTTAGGTTTCATTTAACTTGGACTCATTTTCTTTACCCTGCCCACATCTTTCTGTAAGGACAGCTGATGCTGAATAAGCTGCATCTCAAAGACACAGGGATGTCGCCTCATTCAAATATCAAGTTTCTCCAGGTCAAGAGAAGAGAGGAGGGCAAGAGTGATTACCTGAGGGGAGAGTAATGGAGGAGGCACTTGAGCACGGAGATTAGGCTGAGATGAACTAAGAGGTTGTGCTGGAGGCTGCTGCATGCCCCGGGGTTGTGCTGCTGTGTTTCCAACACCAAACATACTGGGATTGCCATTCTACAAAACCAAGCGACAGTGAAAGAATACCAGTGGGATTCTTCAGGGGCAGATGTCCCAACACCACACTGTATTATTGATTTAAACACAGTAACTACATGTGAGAGAGATCTCATTACTTATATAAATCATTCAACAGAGAGCCTAAAATACACACGTGGACTTACCTGTCTAACAGAATTCAAGTTTTGCATACCCAGCCCTGCTATGGAGCCAAGGGCCTGGTTAGGTAGTGCACTATTTGAAGGGGGAAGCTTCATGCTTTGACTGGACATAAACTGCATGTTTTGGGATTCATCTGCTACAATGCCATCCTGAGTGGACAGACAGAAAGATGTGCAACACCAGCCAAGCAAACAAGCAGAAGGGAGAAATCATTGCAGGAACAGAAGAGAAGTCACGTGACATTGCAGCACCAACAGGAAACGGGTAGAAAACAGAAGAGATCAGTGTTAATTCTAGAGTACACAAAAAGAACCAGACATATTTTACGGGATTAAGAAGAAAATACAAATGCAATCCCTACGCTAAACTGAAACATAAAGAGGAGAATGAACTACAAATCCGGTAACAGCACCGGATTATAGTGCTTTATATTAAATGCCCTAAACCACTGATGAGAAAATTATGCTATTAAGTGTACTGGTTTGTCAGCCACAGGGGTAAAACAAAACAAAACAAACGAACAACTTACCTTATCAAAGTAAGGGCTGCGCTCCATGGAAGACTCTTTGGAAATCTGAGGCCGAGAACCAGGGCCTTTCCCGACCGTTCGATTGTAATCACCAATATTTAGGCTATGTTTATCTATCTCCATTCGTTTGTCCTGTAACATTCCTAAGAAATGCAGGAAACTATGTTACTATGTAGGAAAACAATCTCACTGGCTTCAGATAAATTTACAGCAGAAAGCAAAATATTCACTCCCCGACATGACTTCTGCCTTGACAAGAACATGTAAAAAATGCATTCAATAAATCTGGCATGCCCAGAAGTAAAGTTGAGTTTAGCAGATACTGCTATTTTACTGAACCAATTAACTTGAAAACAGACCAGTACTAAGATGGTTAAGACTTCTTCAGTCAGGGGTGCCTGGGTGGCTCAGTGGGTTAAAGTCTCTGCCTTCAGCTCAGGTCATGATCTCAGGGTCCTGGGATCGAGCCCCACATCGGGCTCTCTGCTCAGCAGGGAGGCTGCTTCCCTTCCTCTCTCTCTGCCTGCCTCTCTGCCTACTTGTGATTTCTCTCTCTCTGTCAAATAAATAAATAAATCTTAAAAAAAAAAAAAAAGACTTCTTCGGTCATCTTTAATCTGCTTAATAATAAAAACATAGTTCCCAGATACAAATAACAAAAACAGCCAAGACAAAGCACCATTGGATAGATGCACACTATGTGCCAGGCATTGTTCAAAATGCGTGTTCAAATTTAATGCTGGTAACACTACTATTATCACCTCCATTTAGCAGACGAAGAAACCGAAGACCAGATCGGTTCACATCTTCTCGGACTCTCTGTTTTCCTCTGTCCATTACTATCCTCATTTTGACTTCTCTGAAACTTTAAACTCAATTTCTTGTGTACCTAACCTGTTATTCCTATAGATTTCTTATCTCTAACAATGGCCACTTATTGACTGCTTTAATGGCTCTCAGCTCCAAAGTCACCCTTTTTGACTGCTGAGTGAAAAGCACATCTGGGCTCTTTACATTTTTCTTTTGCCAGGCTTTGTCAGTAGAGCGCGCTGGAGAGCCACTGAGGGAGGAAGTTCAATGTGCTCACTTAGCTGCTTCTCCACTGCCCCATTCCTGCAGCCCAGGGTGCTCAGCCACACTCCCTGGCCAGCATTCCCACATACCTCCAAACCGTGAGACACCTCTCTATGAACAGCTTTGCCCAGCACCCTAGAGGGCAGATTTCCAGTAAGTCCCACCAGCACAGCAGCACAGCAACTCTTCTGCCATTTTGTGAGCCAAGGAGGAGGCGGAGCGCTGTCCTCACAGGAACACACCCATATTCTGGATATGAATTTGCTTTTCCTGGTTGTAATGCTTCTGCCACCCATGGTCTTGCAGAAGGCTTAATTCTCACAGCACTGCATCTAATCAAGGAACTCACTCCACAGCAAAAGGAGGACAGTGATGGGATCATGTCCATGGGATCAACTGGTCTGACTGCATACATCATCACCCAAAAGTAGCTAGCCAAACTGACAGGCAGAACTGATTACAAAGCAAGTCAAGGGACAACATCCTCAAAGGATGGGCACCTGGATAGTATAGTCGGTTAGGCCTGACCTTTGATTTTAGTTCAGGTCATGATCTCGGGTTTGTGAGATCGAGCCCCATGCCAGGTTGTGTGCTTATCTCGGAGTCTGCTTGAGTTTTTCTCTCCCTCTATCCTTCCTGCTCATGTTCTCTCTCTCAAATAAACAAATCTTACAAAGGGAGAGAGGGGGATAGGCTTCTGCCTCACAGGACAGTGTTTCCCACATCACCAGAATACAGAGGTCTGGAAATCAAAAGGTGAGAATGAGACTGGCTTCTCTCACTATTAGACCTCGTAAACCACTCAGAGAATTCTTGCTTCCTGGTCTGGCAACTCTGCAGGTTTGGAGATATCAAGAGACAAAACGGTTCTACCAGGACACATGTCAGGCAGCTGAATTATAAGATAACACTACACCTGGACATTTTGCTTCCTGTGCCACTGAACCACAGGCAAAAAGGAGCTTGTGTATTGGCTGGCATGATTGATTCTGATCACCAAGGGGAAATGGGTTTTCTAATATAAAATGAAGGCCACAAGGATTCGAATCCAGGGGTTCTCTGGGGAGCGCTCTTCAGTATTTTCAGGCCCACTAGGAAAGGTTAACTAAAAACTACAGCAATCAAGAAAAGGCACATGAATAAGGGCTCAGACCCTCTGGGAACAGAGGATTGGGTCACTGGACCAGCAGAAGGACCCAGGGTGCTGAGGTATGGCTGAGAGTGGGGCAGCAGGAATGGGTGCTTCAAGAAAGAAGCCATGCACACCAACCACAGACTGTGACCACGACAGAAACGTGGGCAGGACTCGCTGTGCATGCTTTCTATGGCTCGTTACACGAGTGTGGTTGTATAGGCTGACCACTTTCTTCTCTTTCTCATTTATATTTTATTCACAAGCTACTGAAAGTTAACTTTACAACTGAGTCTTTCAGTATCAATTGTGACTGACTTCGAGCAGCCAATAATAAATCCAACAACTCTTGGGACTATGTCTATCTCAACTTGATGAGAGGGCAGACTTCCTCACTTGTAGGAAAGAAAGCTGTACCTCGCTAAGAAGAGACAGTCGCTTTGCCACTACAGTGGCACAGAAGGGTGTGCACAAGGGTGCGTACAGAAGATGGGTGGTCACAGGGTGGGGTGAACTGTACCAATCATCGACCCACTGCCCCGAGGAAAAAAAAAAGGATCTAGACCCTTTACCTACTTTTCCCTTTGCCAGCTGACACTGCAGCTTTGTCGGTAGAGGGTGCAGGAGACACCACCAGAAGACCAATGGTGCCTCCCAGGTCCCGGTGCTCTCTCTTGCAGCACAGGCAGCTGCCCCAGACACATGCCCTGGCCAGGCTTACCGCTCTCACCAGCAGCCACTCTGGCAGTTTTGTAGCAGAGCTCAAGTGAGACACCTCCCCAGAAGGCGGATATCCTGTGGTTCTAGTGTGGCACCACAGTGACATCTCTGCCATGTGGTGAGCAGAGGGCCAGGTCCAAGGTTCTGGATCTCAGCCCTGGCTCAGATGCACACTCTCTCTGTCCTAAGGTTAGTGATCTCTCCTTACCTCTGCTACTCTACCTTCTTTTGTGGTCCCTTTACTTCTTACTAGCCAAACCTTTATTACGAGAATAATTCTTCATATTTATATTAATAAACCTTCCTGCTCAAATTACCGTGTAATTCGCTCTCCTGACTGGAATCAGACTAACAGAATAACACTACCACCTACTAAAGTGTCCAGTCAAGAAGCTGGAAATCTTTCCCTCCCCCTGCTCCTTCTGTTTCTTTCTCTCTCTCTCAAATAAAATCTTGAAAGCAAGCAAGCAAGCAAGCTGGAAATCAGCTTTCACCACACCCAACCCCCCCACCTCTATAATGAATTGGTTCAGACTGGTTCACAACTTTGTTGATCCTAATTCCTTCATCTTCACTGAATAAAGAGGATTCCCACCTACTATCTTATTTAGAGCTTTGAAATCATCATTGGCTACTGCAACAAATCTCGAACTACTTTTGATACTTTTAGTATCTTTTTCTCAGTCTCCTGCCACCAATCTTTTCTGTCCTAGGATCTTTTCAATCCGTAGCCATATTTTTTAAAAAACATAAATCCCAGTCAGTCATGTCATTGTCCTATTTAAAATTACTTAATCCCATACCTCCAGAATGAAGTTCAAAGCCCCCAGCTCCTCATGATTTAGCACCTGCCTCATATTCTAGCACCCTCCCCTAGTCGAAGCTTCTCTCATCACCACACTCCCACCACCACAATTAATTTATATTTCTTCTTCTACTGCATAGAACTACTTCCATTTCTCCAGACTGGTTCAACTTGTCTCTGTCATATGATCTGGGCCTTTGCACCTACTGTTTCCTAAATTACTAAAAATCTATCACCCAACCTGGATAACTCCTTTTTGATCGGACTAGATCTGAGATCATCACAGACTACAATCATGATGACCTTAGACCTGCACAGTGACCTATACTTTGAAGGCAGTCCACTCATACATCGCCTCACTCTACTGTATGCTGAGAGCACAGGAATGCTGAGACAAGAACTCAGATTTCCACTCTCTTGGTCCAGGTCAGTGCTTACTTAGAAGCATGACATCACAGAAACATTTGTCCATCCATGATGAATATGAACCCCAACTGATTTAACTTTTTCTTACCTCCGGAAAGATCCATCTTATTGCTCTGTACATTTTCTTCTGGTGAGTCTCTCTGAAGTAAGAAAACACAGTGTATTAGCAGGTCTTAATTTATCAATGAAAATAAACTAAAGATGAAATTTTTTACTTTACTTCACTATTTGTCAAAAATCAAGGACTTTTGTAAAACTCTTTTCACTGCCTAATAAAAAAATTTTCAAAATAAGATGTGATCAATATTTTTAGCTAAAAATATAAAAATAAAGGCGGCTTTAAGGCCAATTTTACTCTAACCTCCAGCACATTCATACAACTGAAAGACAGTAGTAACTTGTTAAGAAAACCAAAAAACCGTATTTAGAGTAAATTTACAGACCACCATTAAAAGGGGAGGGGACTGCCAGGAAAATACACTTACCGAAAAACTGATATTTGAAAACTGTTTAACGAATGGATTTATCCAAGCTTCTTCTTGTTTGTTTCCACCTTTCATGGTTCCCTTTGGAAAACAAAAGAGTAGAAAGCTACCATGGCCACCTCTATTGATCTGAGCACAGTGATGGATTAATAAAAACTTCAAGACAATTCCCAACTCTCATTTTTAGCCAATTAAAATCTCCTCCAACAAACTCTTAGCAGAGTTTTTAACAATTACAAATCAACTTATTTGATTTTCAACTTCCTTTGCTCCAGTCCTCTGGTATAGCTGTAATGTACAGAGAAATCTCTAAAGGCAAGTAGTCAGAAGGAAAAGACGGAAGCAAAGGGCCTTGACAACCCACAAAAAGAAAAAAGACCCTCAGAATAATGAGAACTGCTCATCACAGTTTCCAGTTTACAACTGGACTGTGTTCTAAGTGCTTCATCACAATCTGGATTTGTGGAGTTCTGATACCACACTGAAGTCAAAGTAGTTGTTAGGTTCCATAGGTTAGTCCAAAGAAACCAATGTAACCAATAATTTAATTATGCTATGTGCACTGTACTGAAAAAGCCCATGTTTCCAAATGAAAAGCTACTTTAAAATTTTAATTTGTGTTGCTGAGGAACACAGTACCCCAGCGGCAGCTGAGGCTGGGGATCCCCCCACCGCCAGCCCTGGTGCTGGCTGGGCATGGGCAGTACAGAAATGACTTTGAGACATGTTTTGAGGGAATATGGTCCTCGATGATGAGCCTGGCTGACAGAGGCTAGATGCCACAGGTACCACGGGGCCAGCCACTCTTGGTCTGTCACCTTAATTCCCCTTTCCCGTTGCTACCGCCTGTTCCTTCCGACCATGGGACAGAACACAGCTTCACGACTCCCCCTCCCCCCCAGCGCAGGTCTCTGAAGCAAGCACCTAACCCTAGCCACGGTTTCTGAAGTCCTCCTTGATTCCTCTGCCCCCTACCCCCGCCCCCATGCCTAAATGGCTGCTGAGGCCTTCTGCTCCTTCTATTCTGAAATGCCTCTCCAATCAGTCCCTTGCACTACACATCCACTCTGACTTCCCAATTCAGGCCCTCACTTTTCACCCGAATGAATGCAGAAGCTTCCTGACTGAGATCCCCCAACTTTGGTCTCTCCTCTGTGCCAATTACCTTTCATAGAATCACTGGTCAGCTTTCTTTAAAGAAAGTAATTAAAAAAAAAAAAACACAACCCAATGTTGCCTTCTATGCAATTTCACTAGCTCCATATTTTATACAGAATAAAGTTCAAATTCTTTGGCATGATAATGAAAAGACTTTACTATCTGCCCTTAATCTTTTTTAAAAAAATATTTTATTTTTATTTATTTGACAGAGTGAGATCACAAGTAGGCAGAGAGGCAGGCAGAGACAGGGGGAAGCAGGCTCCCTGCTGAGCAGAGAGCCCGATGTGGGGCTCAATTCCAGGACCACTGAGCCACCCAGCGGTCCCATATCTGCTCTTAATCTAACTATAGAGCCAGATCTCTTGTTACCTCTTTCCAGAAATTCTACAGGTTACCAGTCAGGCTATTATTTTCTCTGGCACACCCCACCCACAGGCATCTTCCAAACTCAAGTGGTCACTCCTCAGCCCTCTCCTACAGCCCCACACTAGACTCTGAGCTCGAGGGTACAGCTCATTTCCTAGTGTTTTTGAATCCCCAGCACCAAGCACAGTACCTGGCACACAGCAGAGGCTAAATAAGTGTTTGCAGTTGCTTTCTAAAAGATTTTTACTAGCAGAAACAAAGGAGAAAGAGTAAAAAGGCTACACACCCTTTCCCTTCTCCTTTTTTTGCCACTCAGACCCTGTAAGGAAAGACAAAGTCACAAAACAGCATGGTCCAGTGGGAAGAACACAGGGTTTGGAATCAGAAGACCTAAACTTAAGTCCTTGCTCTGTCACTTACTAGTTATGCATCTTTGGGCAAGTCACCACCTTTTCCGGTCTCAAATTCCTCATCGGTATTCTACCTCGGAAGGTCATGAGGATCAAATGGCTTATGTAAAATATGGGAAAGCACTTCAAAAGCTATATGGAGTGGCAAAAGGCAAATTCAGCCACATGAAACATATTTTTAAATGAAAATGGTAGGTCCTAGACTGAGAATCCCAGGATTAAAAGGGAGGGACCCTGGTGGGCAACTAGTGGAACTACTGGATATTTGACCTCTAAGGTCAGGGGGTGGGGGGAGAGGGGGGAGACTGGTTCTCAAATAGGGTGGGGTAGGGAGAACCACCTGGGGGTCTGGGCACATATTCTGATAATGGTCCCCAAAAGAATCTGACACCAGCATCCAACAGCACATGTTAAGAACCAGTGTTCTATGTCAGTGCTTCTCAGCTCTGGCTCTGCATCAGAGACATCTGGGGTCCGATTTCCAGAACTATAGGAGGCTTGGGTACAGGAAGCTGAACTTGTAAAGAACGCCATAGGGCTCTGATGCACCAGCAGGTCTGGGAAAATGATCTGTCCACATATCAGAGAAAAATCAAACTCTGCTCATTCCTAGGGATTTTTGTCACAGGACCTTCCGGGGGAGGGGGAGGGCTACAGATGGGGGATGAAAAAGATGGTGATTCTGGATAAAGGGGAGGTCAGGACTGCAGGTGAGGTGGAATGGGAGATGAACTGGCAGTGCGATGGAAAGAGTCAACATGGAGATCTGTCCTTCTCTTCACCCCCACCACTGCAGGCACCACCCTGGAGTGAGGGGTTGTCCCAGGCAGCACTGGTGGAAGGGGAGGAGGAGAGAGATCCCAAGCTGTAGCAGTGGGGAGAAAGGAAGTTCCTGCGGTCTTCCGTTTCCTAGGTGGCTGCCCATACAAGAGGCTATACCTAAGTTGGGGACTGCCTGCACTGTACTGATTGCCATAAATGGGCAGGAAGAACATTAATTTTCTGAGGGTAAACTACCTGTGGAATTTAAAGTTTCAAGAGCTTTGCCCTTGAAATGTTTACCTTCGATGACATTTTCTTTGTATATGGTGGCCAATTTAAAGATGAGTTAAGCTCTTGAGATGAATTACTATTCCACATTCCAATCTCTACATCCTCTTCCTCTTCCCAGCCAGTGGGGCGATTTCCAGGCAATGGCATATCATCACCACACCAGCCATCTTGCATAGATTTTGGCCCTGATTGTGGATTTGTGATATAAAGAAAAACATGCTTTAATCAAACAAGTTTTTCTGGAGGATGAGCACTCATTAAGGGGGCTGGGAATTAAAAAACAAAACAAAACAAAAAAAACCAACCTCTTTTATTTCCCTTCCCAAATCTACATGGTAGGATACTGAGTTGAAGGTTCCACTAAACAAGGTTTTTTGTTTAAAGTAATTTCTACACCCAAAAAGGGCCCCAAATCCACGACCCTGAGATCAAGAGTCATGTGGCCTACCAACTGAGCTGGCCAGGTGTGCCTAAGAAAGAAAAAAAAAATTTTTAAGAAGTTTTTTTGAATTAAAAATTTCAGGGGTGCCTGGGTGGCTTGGTCACGCAAGTGTCCGACCCTTGATCTTAGCTCAGTTCTTGATCTTAGGGTCGTGAGTTCAGGCCCCTTACTAGCTTCATGCTGGGTGTGGAGCCTACTTAAAAAAAAAAAAAAAAAAAAAAAAAGCAATGAAACATCTCCCTCGCTTTTTACAAACAGAAGATTCCTAATGTGGAACAATGGTGGCCTTGTTGTTCATACTCATTTAACAATCTGGATAGCAACACACAGGGCAAAGAGGATCGAGGAAATTTCAAAGAATTCATTTTGATAGATATTTTCAAAGACAATGGCCACAGAGTATTATAAGTCATAAGCAGAAAAGTATCTCAACTCTACACTCAGCCTTGGAATTCCTATGGAGTACCCCACACACAACTTAAGGGACAGTGACAATGTTCATCCGAATGCTGCATCAGGTCCCTCCTGAACTTTGTTCACTTTCTCTGTAATACTCAGTGAGTAATCTGGAACCTGAGCCAGACAGTTCCAATGTGTTCACATGATTATATATCCAGTCTCTCATGCTGGATAACATGAAAGTTGGTTGACTAGGTAATCTTATCTGATAAAATATAACTTAGATTTAGTGAAGTACATGCAAATTCTTATCAATTAACATAGTTCTAAAGAAAGATAAGGAAATTCAGAAAGATAAAAGAGCAAACCAAGTTATAAATTCAAAGAGGCAAACAGTGAATCACCTAGTATAATGAGACAAAGGTACATTTATCAATGATATAAAAACTATCTGATTATTTAATTATAGACAATGAGAGACCACCACTGCAACAAAATAGCTACCGGGAATTATCAATAACTTACCAGATTTGCTTAATGCTTGAGGACCAACAGAGCTGGAGCCCCACGTGGATGTGCTGGATGCCGTAGCAATGGGCTCCCCCCAGCTGGGACCACTGTCTATAGGTTTACCCCATGCTGAAGTACCATTATCCACAGTTGTGGCTGGAGTAGAAGGCTCCCCCCAGGGCTCACCCCAGCCTTTAGAAAGTATGGGAAAAGAAGTCATCAGCACATGGTAGGGTGGTGCGGTGGAATAAGGGGCAATAAGGAATACTTAGGGAACAAAAGATGAAGACCTTCACATTCACAGAACAAATAATGATGCTGTGATGGGCACAAAAAAAGGGGGGGGGGAGGGGAATCTGTTTTATGCAAAGATGACAAATCATTTCCCATTATCGTAATTTAACTACATGGTATGAATTTTTTTTTCCATCTCTTCTTTCATAATTGCCCTCTGGGTATAGACCAGATTGTTTTGAATGACCTTAATAATAGCAAGTCATCCTCCTTTGAAGATGAATTTAATTTCTGGAAAAGTCAAGTCATTCTGATCCAAACCTACTGAATCCAAGCAGGTAATCACGCTGGGTAAGTGTGTGTACTCAATTTTTACTGTTAAGTGCAACCTTTCAACATCACTGTTCTGGGGCATAAATAAATAAATAAATAAATAAATAACTATCTACAAGACAAACATACCTAGGCATCTTATTTTTATAGGTGTTGGACAATCCTCCTTAAAAATTCTGAGGTATCAGGTTGTACAAAGCAAAGCCATAAACATTGTTCAACAGAACCAAAACAGCATTTCCCTTAGATACATACCTGTTTCTTCTAAGAATTAAATCTAAATTAATACAGTAAACTATACTTAGGGGAAAAAAAATTGGATGCTGAAAGGTTAGCTCATGAAAACACTCCTATCACTACCTCTGAAGGGACTGATTATTACTCAATGAAACATCATGAACAAATACAATGCGTTCCAATGACACTTAATAAAAATGCCACTGTCAAGATAATCTGCAGGTAGCAATATGTGGGAATAGGCCAGAAAGGTATTATCAAATGTTTTAAGTACACAAACATACACACTAACAGTTAGACTTGGATTTCATGCCTACTTAAATAAATCCCTTCTAAGGCCAAACATAGAACCTGGTATTTAGAGAATATTGTATCTGGATGCTTATTTTATTTCTGAGGACACTGTAATCAAATAACAAAACCAAAAAGTAATGGCTTGACTCAGAAGACCTAGGAAGTGTAGGGCACTCCCACTTGACACCACTTTCCAGACTCCGGCTTCTGAAGTCTTCCTAGCAGAGAAGGGAGACTCACAACTAACAGGGACCATAGGCAGAGCTCTGATCCCTGCTGTTAAATGCTCCATCTAATTTTTCTTCCCTAGAAGTTTCTCCTGGATTAGAGGGGGAAAGCTCTTTGCGTGCATATTCAAATACTCTGTTAAATCAAATATAGCAACAGTACATTGAAATGAGGCTTACAATAGTGTGAACTATCTTCTAACACCGTCAGACTCCATTACATGAAAACTTACCGGAGCCACTGCCTGCCTCTTTGTTTGAGATGGCACTTGCAGATGGCAGCAACTGGTGTACCTGTGCTTGCTGGTCTGAGCGGCTGCTGCCATTTGGGACGTTTTTGTTCCACATGTTCACATTTTTGTAGTTGTATTTGCTCGGATCTCCCCAAGCTGAAGTTCCGTCGTCGATCTCCATTTTGCGACGTATGGATTCTGGGGATGGTTCCTCCCAGCCTGTGGGCTCTTCTTCTTTTGTTGGGGCTGGTATAGGTCCTCCCAGCCAGCCGGTACCAGGAGGTTTGCCTGTAGCTGGTGGGATTCCCCAAGACCCGACAATGTCTTGTTGCTTGTTCCAGTCTGGAGAACTGACTGGCTTTGACGAATCTCCCCAACCTAGAGACTGATTAGACTTTGGAGGATCTCCCCATCCCTGGGAAGGATTAGGTTTAGAAGATTCATCCCATCCTGATGAATTATTTGGATTTATGTTATTTCCCCAAGTAAAGGAACTAGTTTTACCAAGTTCGTTCCAACCAGAAACAGACCTGTCACTGTCACTACCTCCTGAGCTAGATTTCTTATTAGCCTCACCCCAATGGTTACTCCTTGAAGTTTCCCCCCAGTTTTCACCAGCAGAAACGGACCACCCTTGGTTTGATTTTTGTCCATCACCCCATCCCTGTTTGCTCTTTTGCGAATCATTCCATGCGGACTTCTCTTCTTTGCTGTTCCCCCACTGATTGCTCTTGACCATTCCTGTAGCAGCAGAGTCATCTTCCCATCCCCCCTGGCAGCTTGAGCCTTTGGAATCTCCCCACCTCAGAGCAGGTTTGGGATCTCCCCACCCCGATACAGATGAGGTATCATTACTAGTAGGGCTAGTCTTATCTATACATGCCCCTGAGTTAAAAGTCTGTGTTGCAGAGCTTCCCCAGGCCTCTGTCCCATTGTCAGTCTTTCTTTCCCCTCTAGGTGATGTTTCTGTATCCCAGGCAGTATTCTGCTTAATAGGAGTCTGTCCCCAACCAGAGTTGGAGAGGACACGTGGATCCAAGTCAGTTCTGTTTACGATACTTTGGAGTAATGTGTGCTGATCAATTTTTCTCCTATCTCTACTCTGATTTTCCCCAGTTGCTTTCTCCTCAAGGCGTCCAGTGCTTTCTGTACTACCTTCACTCTCCACTGTACCTCCGGTTTTGGCCCACACACTGTTCTGCTCATTTGTCTGAGATGTGGCAGAACCCTGATCCTCTTCCTCAGTAGATTTCCATCCGTTTGTAAACTTCTTACCGTTGCCATTTGCACTGTCATTGGAATGCTGATTGCTAGGCAGTTTGCTCCACTCCACGCTGGGTATATTAGTGCCAGTGTTTTGTGCGGGAGTTCCCCATCCTCGTCGACTTCCTCCAGAATTTGCGCCATTTCCACTTCCCCACGACGCACTCTGGGAATTCGCTGCCCCAGACTCCCACACGCCTCCTCCTTTATTTGTGTTCACTTGAAAGTTAGTGCCCATAGGCCCATTTATGCCAGGCTGCATTAGAGTTGCATTCACAGTGTCACCATTAGCTTGGCCGTTAGGGCTCGAACATTTGTCTCCAGAGTAATTAGAACCATAGGCACCCCACGTAGTACCGTAAGAGCCTCCGCTTTTTGGCTCTCCATTGCTAAGGTGAGAAAGGGAAGTGCCATTCATAACCGACGGAGCCTGTATCTGAGGATGATTCATTGTGCTCACACGCCAGGCCCCTGTATTACTAGGCAGTTCATTATTCTGTACTGAACCGGAGTTTGGTAAACTAGAGGTCATAAAGTTAGTAGTGTTATTTGGTCCAGTCATCTCAGTGGTAATATTCTGAGGTTGACCACTGAATGAAACCTTCTGTGTACCACTTACTTCAGATTCACAAGTTTCCTGAAGGCTTCCCCAGGTACCATGGGTGGAAGAACCACCCACTTTAGAGTTAATACTCTGATTGTTGGGTATCTGGCCTATGGTACTGCACTGAATATTGATGCCAGAACTACTGCTCCCTACAGGCCCTTTGAGGGCAAGTCCGTTGTTATCTAATACTGGCCAGGCACCATGGTTGCTAGCTGAATTCAAAGTGCTTGGATTTAAACCTCCATTTGATGAAGAACTTACAGTGCCCCAAGCATTCATTCTATTGTTGCTACTTTCTGATTTGCTTTCAGGAGCATCCACAGAGACCTGACATGTGCTTATTATGGCTCCATGGGAAAAACCCCATGGCCCAGTACTACTTCCATGGCCCACATTATTGCTGCTGCTACCAACCACAAACTTGTTTTGGGAACCAAGTCCAGTGCTATTCCGAAGGCCATCTTTTTCACCGCCGGTGCTCCCTGAAGCCATGATAGTGATGTTTCTCTCTGATTCAGAACTAGAGGCAGAATCAGCATCCATACATTCTGAAGCCAACTCTGGATCACTGCCAGGGACTGAGGGCCATGCTTCTTTTTCAAGGGAGTCGTTTACAACAGCATTCTTACAATTTGTGCTAGAGTCACTCGGAGAAGACCCAGGTCCCCGCTGCGAATTTTCATAATGGGATCCTGAAGTATTGTGGTTTATATCTAGAATAAAGGAGAAGCACAAAAATTTATGAAGTATTTGAAAAGATGATAAATATGTTATGAATGTATATGGTTCCTCGACATTAACTTGGCCGTATGGTTACAAGAGCACTACTTATATCCCAGCTACCAACTTTCCTTTTCCAATCAGTAATTTCACACGGGCAGGGTATTTTACTGCTTTGTTCACTGCTGCTATCCTATGAGCCTAGGGCAGTACCTGGAACTTAAGAGCCCCTCTCAATAGGTACCCACTGAATGAACAAACTGGTATTTATCAGCAAGTGAAAGAATTTTGGTAGAACTAGGTGGTAGTAATGTATTAGGATAACGAAGCAACCCAAGCCTAGAGGCCTGACATGGGAAAGAAGGGGCTGGGAAGGACATGGCTGAGGACAAATGAACAGGTCGAACGTGACTACATGGATTAGAAATACATTAGAAATCCCTTCCTGTCTTGCCATTCTTAGAGGAGCTTTTTCACGCCAACTGTTTTGAGTATTAGAACAAGTTTACAAAAACTACAAAGCCTTTTCCATTTTATTGCCTTTTCATTAGTGTTTTTATTCAACATGAAATACCGCAATGCAAGTACAAATTTTTTTAGCTGCATTCTCCTTCCTAAAAATTCTTAATTTACCTTCATAGCCATGTGTTAAAGATCACAGAATTATGGTGATTAAAAAATCAAGTCCTGACACTAAACACCATTAATGACAGTCGGAGAATCCTACAATCTTGGGCTCACCGCTATATATTATCATCTAGTTGTTCTCCTGCAGGTAGGGGGCAGGCAGTTCTCATGCTTCTAACACTCCCCAGATTCATTTCTCTCATTCGGTTTAAGGATCTGGTAGTTAAAAGTTCTTCAGAGATATTAACCTGCATAAGATGTCTGCATTTAAACTGTCTTTAGGGAGTTGCTTATATTGTAGTTCCTGACTAGAGCAGTACTCAGAATCCCACATAGTGATTTTAAATAACACATATGTTCAAGTCACATCCCAGACCTCATGAACCAACCTGCCAGGGATTACAGGCCTAGAAAACAAATATAACTCACTACCGGTATACTGCTAATATGGAAAATCAGGTTCATCTAGCAACATTTTCTCTCAAAGCACAACTGTCAAGCAGCAAAACACTATGAGCTAGAAAGAATAGCAGAAAAAGGGACTAGAGAGAGACTAAAAGTGTATACATAATTCAACAAATACACCAATCTTAAAGTTCCATAAGAGACCCTGATCTCCACTCCCTGTTTGGGAATCACTGTTTCAGGCTGCCAAATGAAGTCTGTCATCTTTCAGTGCCCGTGTGAGAAGGTTTTTCTCACGAAACACAGGATGCCAAACAGTCTGTCTTACAGGGTAAAAACAAACCAATACGCCAGCACCTGCACCACCAGCAACATCATTCAGCACGGATCATGGATCACATGTTTTCTGAGCATTTCTGTCACTGACTCCTTGGAACAACCCTAGAGCACAATACACCCTTCACTTTGTAGATGGGGAAATCAAGGCCCAGAGGTTAAGTTACAGCAAATCACAGGAGGAAGGCAGAATTCAGCAATGGGTAATAAAGCGAGGTGGCTGAGAACATGGCTGGAACTCTCCCAGGTACCGTGATTCAAGTTTGGGCTCGAGGCAGCAGTTGTATGCCCAAATCTGCAGAACAGGGCTACAAACAGTACCTCTTTACTCAGCTGTTAAGTGTACTGTCCTATGTGAAGTATTTAATTCAGTGCCAGCTTCAAAGAAGGCTCCACAAGGGGCAGTTTATGGTATAGTGATTAAGAGCAAAACTCTGCAGCCTGACTGCTTGCATTTAAAGGCTGCTCTGCTGTTTCCTTATGTGATCACAGACAAGATCTTCAATCTTTCTGTCCCTTAGTTTCCTCATTTGTAAAGTGATAATAATAAGAGCACCTGTCTCAAACAATTGCTGGAAAACTAAGCGGTTAATAATTAAAAATGCTTTGAATATCTAATTTTAATTAGGTACTTAATAAATGAGAGCTGTTACTATCACTGATTAATATATATTGACGACTCTCATGATTTTTTCAGTCCTGTCTCCAAAGCACATTTTTCACTCCACCACGTCTATCTCATGAAGAACAAATTTAGAAATCATACAAATTGCTTACTTTAAATCTCTACTTAAGGATCTCAAACCGGTTGAATGCTAACTCCTGGATTATTCCCCCACAGAAGCCTCTTCTCAAATGGGGAAAAAAAATCCTGTTTCTTTATGGCTGTTTTCATCTCAGTAAGTTTCCTAAAACCTAAAAGATTTATTCTTGCTCACTTACTGTATATGGTCATATGCTCACTTACTATATACACCACCAAGTCCCAAATCCATCCACATTTCTCCAGATCTAACAATCAAGCCACCATCACCATCATCATCACCTCAAAGATGTGAGTAAAAGTACCTGTTGCCACTTTTTGTTTTCTCACACGCACCTGTGTTTCTTGCCACATCCACCCAGCAGGAGTAAGAAATTGTGATTGGGAATGTCAGACAAAACGACCTAGGCTGCACACAAAAGGAAAGACCCAGAATTTAACAGTGAAACAGCAGAAGCATTCTCATACCAACAGGGAAAAGGCAGTGCACTTGTCCTCAACACTAGTACTCAGGCTTGTGCTAGAAGTACAGGCTGATGAAAGAGGACCCAGAAAAAAAGTTAAGGATAGTGGAAAAGAAACAAAATAGATTCACATGTAAAATGCAATAGTTTTCCTGTATACCAGAAGTAGTCGATGAGAAAATTTAACTGAGAAAAAATCCTAACTCTAACAGCCACAAAAACTAGAAAGCAACCTGGAATAAAGCTAACAGAAATACCTGAAGTCGTATATGATTAAGTTTTATTGCAGGCCACAGAAGACAACTTGATTAAGTACAGAAACTTGTCCCTGAAAAGGAAGATAGAATAATATTCTTTCTAAAAGTTTAATTCAATTATAAGAAACTGCTAACAAGACTCTGTAACTTGGTCGAAGTGATTTAAAAATTCGCATAAAACATGAGAGAATGAGAGAGAATCTCAGTAGTGGGATGAGGGCGGGGGACAGTGTCAGGTGACAGCTAACCAGCGCCGCACTGCCCAAGCAGCTAAGCTTCAGCTCAACCGCACCAGGAAGGCAGGGATAGACCCAGGTGTTTGTCAAATTTTAGTATTTTACATCAGTAGGAGAAAAGGAATATTTGATACTTTAAAAAGATTTCTTAAAATCAGACAATCAAAAATAATTTGATCTAATTAATGTGTTAAAAGATGAAACTATGAAGTTAGCAGTAAATGAGAATTTTTTATGCATGAAAGGAATTATACCTTTTTGACTATTTGACAAATATTTGACTACTTACCCAAACTGTGAAGTGATTTTATGTCAGAATACGTCAGAAGCAAGCAAAATAACAAAGAAAAAAAACCCAGCAAAGAGCAGCATCCGTTTTGCAAACCAAACTCTATCACCTTTAAAGTTAGTAAAAATTTCTTTCAGAATCTGGTCATGATCTGGTTTGGAGGGGACGGGAATGGTCTAAATTTGTCTTTTGCTATAGATTCCTACATATTTTGGGAAAATGAGAGACACCATTGGCATTTATTAGCTAAAATTCTATTTTTAATCTAAAAACTACTTGATACTTTCAAAAAAAACCAAAAATTAAAAGGCTATACCAAAAACTGTGTCTACCAAGAATCTTTTGGTTATGAAAAATGTGTCACTCACACAGAGGTGGGGGGAGATCCCAGTCTAACTAAAGCTGTGAAAAGAAGAGGACTCCTCAGCAACCACAGTTAAAATGCTTCAGAGAGAGAAAGATTCTCTCAGAATTGGGAGAGGTAAAAATTTTGGTGTTTCCCTTACAGACAGGAAGCCAAAACCCATCATCACAAATGATCCAGAGGATAAATATAGAGGAACATAATTAACAATCCTGTTAAGTTTTTCCAGGGAACAGTAAGACTGTGAAGCCCCAAGCTGGTGGGAGGAAAGGGGGCAGTTGGGTTTTACTGAGCATGGTACAAAATACAAATTTTTACACATTGTACTGATGTAGGCAAATGAGGAGCTGGAAGACTGTGCCTTACCAAAGAACACTGGAAATCCATCAGCTCCATTCTCACACAAAATTATCTAAGGAGAACTGGGGCAGCTGTAGCATCACACCTCAGAAAGAACAGTGTATTTCATAGCGCCTATTCACAAATATCAAAGGGGATATGTGGGTAAAGAGCAAAGACTGGCAATCATTCAAGTGATTTGTAAAGAAACAGTATAATCTGCTCAGGAAGAATTTAGGTCCAGGAAGATTCATTTATTTTTATTAAATATATAGCAGGTAACAAACAAAATAAACATGTGCCTTCTGCCTTAACGACTTTTCATTCTCACCAGAAAGGCGAAGTCTTTGGAAGTAAATGTACTCTGGTTTTAGAGTATTTCTGTAAAGTATGACATAGTATCACTGGGGAACATGAGAGAACCTGACGTGCACAATTTCAAATAGCACTCAGTGACAAAGGTCAAAATGTTTCTTTCAGTTATTCTGGCCTCTAAGTCCAGGGGCTGGCAAACTTTTTCTTTAAAGGCCCAATTAGTGAATATTTTCAGCTTTGCCAGCCAGATGGTCTCTGTGGCAACCGCTGCCATTGTCGCCTAAAAGAGGCCGAAGACAACATGTAAAAGAGGGGGCGTGGCAGTCTTCCAATAAAACTGGACTGAAATGGGCTGCAAGCCATCCTCTGTTCTAGATTAAACACAACAAAAGCAATACTACCAACCAAATGCAATGCATGGATTATGACAGATGAAGTGAGGGTGGTGGGGAGACAGCCATAAAAGACAATCTAGGGGCTGCTGCTCTAGAGCAGATGGTGAGGGCCCCTACTGGGTGTGTGGTGATGGCTGTGCACACAAGCGAGGAGAGCTGAGAAACATTCTAGAGTTGAAATAAGCAGGTTATGAGAAACCGGGGGCCTATGAGACATGGAGATGGCCAGCCACTCAAACATGATTTTAAGATTTCTAGATGGGTGGTGACTGGGTGTGCCAACCATCTGAGCAAGAGAACTCAGGAAATGACACTGGTATGTGGCAAGACGAGGAGCTCAATTTTGGATGTGTGGAGTTTGAGGGGCCTGACATCAGCTGAAGACATCCAGAAGGCATGAACCTAAACCTGGGGAGAGAGGTGAAGCAAAGTCATGGGAGGGAATAAAATCTGAAAACAGGTCAAAGAAAAGAACAAGAATGAAAGACCTTTAAGGAAGAGGAAGTGATCCAATAAGAAAAAAAATGTAGGTGCCTATTAACATGAAAACGGAAAAGGCTGGTTTTTTACCACAGCTACAACTGAAAATCACTAAGCCTGGATTTGACATTCAGAAGACTAATGACCTTAGTTAAGACCTATTTTTGTTAAGTGAGCTGGAGCCAGATGACAGAGGGTTGAAGTCATGTATTAGAGACTGCAAAACATAGACTATTCTGTAAAGAGGAGGAGGAGGAGGAGAGAAATTCTGTAATGTCCTCCAGAGACTGGAGGTTTGTTTCTTTTTTAAGATGATACAAATGTTAACTATGTTTATAGACACAGTAAGATCCAGGATAGGAAGGATGTATACAACACTGTAAAGACAGTAAAGAGCATAGGTGAATGGACAATATTTTCATCTTTAAATGTCTCTGAGAACTTTTAACTTTTTTTCCCCCCCATTAAAACAGCCCCATTTCTTGGTCATTCACCAATATAGCTCAAATGTCCTTGAGGATCTTAAAAAAAAAAAAAAAAGGCACAGCAAAATTCAAATGCAGTAAAGGCTATAAAGAGCAATACAGACAATACCCACATATTCCTCCCCTTAAGAAATACACTAATAGAGAAAACTCCTGTGTACCCTTTCTCTGATCACATCTCCTTCCTTCCCCAGTGGGTCACTGAGTGGTAACCACTCAAAATCTGAACTCATCCCTAAGCAATACAGAAGCTTTATATTTTATATAAACGGTATCATCCTATAAACAAACAATGACATTCTTGGGACAATCAGTGGAAATGTGAACACAAACTATCAATTATAGGATTTACTGAATGTGTCTGCCCTTTTGCTTAAGGGTGGATCGTGGTATCATGGTTGTATAGGAGAATTTCCTTATTCTTAGGGAATTTCCTGTGGAAGTATTAAAAGTGAATTATAATGAATGTGCATATGTGGGCATATATAATGTACATATGATGGGGAAGGTGTACATGTCAAGGAGGAAGGTGAATGAAGGACTGGGAAGGAAGTATGCGTATGAAGTCAATATGGGAAAATGTTAACAACTATTGGATCTGGTTGCGGGGTATATGGGTATTTGTTTCTCTATTCTTTTAGCTTTAGGGTACATGTCAGTTGGATGATAAAATGTGGGTTGGAACACTCTGGACCATAAGAACAATACTGCTGCCAGCCCCATTAGGTGTATGAGTGCCCCCCACCCCCGCCCCAGATCCTCTACTACATGAAGCCCTGTAAGTCCCCCAGCTTCAAGAGTTATTTGGGCAGTAATAGAGCCCAACAACCTAAGGCTCTAAGAAATCAACTGTGCAAGAGAATTCTTGATGTTGACCGAAAGCACCACTAAGTGTTTGAGGTATAGCCACAAACTGGCAGCTGAGCCCACAGAGCTGTCTGGTTTGACCAGAGGAGGGTTCTAATGGCTTATAAAGGTATTCAGATGGGGTACAAAGTCAATATATTTACCCCAGTTCCCATCACTCCTTTTCATCTTCTATGTCACTTACCTGCTAGCCTGTGAAGGTGCTTATCATAGGACCTATGATTTATAGAGTACCAGTTCGCATCTAGGGACCACCCCTGCTCCCTGATTGGACTGAATGAGTAAGAACTGAATTATGTGAGGACAAGGGAGGTGCATCCAGCACTACACCCCCTCACTTTCATCATGAATATTTTAAGTAAATATCTATGTATGTATGTATTACATGTATTGACCTACATGTCAAATCTACTTGTATTTGTTCAGGAAACAAAAAAGTGGAACACAAATACAAAAATAAAAACAGTTAAGATTATGTTCGCATAGCTCGGAACTACCTGTGACTCACAACACAGAACTCTGGTGTTTGTGGACTATCGCTCATGTTGTCTACAATGTACATGACACTGCTCTTCACTGATCTCTACTATTAAGGTGAGGACTGAATGTGTTAATGTAGTCTGGGTGCTGCAGCAAGCACCCCAACAGTGTTAGTTACTGGATCACTATGATCATTACTGTTGTAAATGACCTTAGAAGTCAGGGCAGACCAAATGCTCTAAGAAGGCTTCCCTTGTTCAAAAATACCTGATGGTCTCTTATGGACTCAAGCTGCTACAATGCCTCATAGCACCTACACGGATATTTTAATGTAAATATGTGACATATGCTGGTAAGTGGGGATTCATAAATGTTTTTAAAAAAGACAAAAGCACAAATCTGGTTTTCCTGCAGAGGGCTCTGCCTTTGTTAGCCACATCAATTCCAGACCTTAGCCAGAGACTGCTGCGCCCTCCTGGCTTCTATCCCCACCTCCACATGAACGCAGGCAGTGCCCCCTTGTAAAGTCCTCTGCAGAACAGGCAGGGTATTTGTCCTTCACTGCCTTTGTTAAAGACTTCTTCCTATGCTCACATAGGCCTTCTCTTCATCTGAATGCACATCCATAATACTTTCAGGATTTCGGACCCATACCCATTTGTGAGAAACATTCTTACAGTCCTATTGTCTGCATTTCAAAAACAGCTTTCTTCTTTCACTTCCACAATTTTTGAAAATGGTACTCAACATACCATTTTCTAAATTTACAAGCCCGCTTCCCTGTTCATTTTATTTATGAACAAAATGGTGGTATGATACCACCATTGTTTAGTTTGTAATAGGTACTCAAGCATTCGCTGTCCGAGTAACCTCTCCTAAGGCTTTGATCACATTTTTAAAAAACATACCAATGACTCATTATAACTGCTCCCAACCTCATTTCTCAGATGAACTTCAAGCCAAATTAACTGCTTGGTGTTACATGTAATATGTCTAAACCAGACTCTTTTTCCTGAAGAGGACTGGCCCTTCTATAAAAGTTTGAGGAAAGATAATTCATTCAGTACCTAAATATCAGGGGCTAAACTATGTGCTTAAACATATCACATTAATTTAATACTCAAAGCAACCGTATGGTTGGGCACTAATATCCATACTTTACAGCTTAGGAGAGGGTCGAGGTAAGTTAAGGGATTTGGTCAAGCCATGTAAGGTAGTAAGTGGCTGGGGGAGAGAAGTAGTATTAACTCAGGAGTCATAATTTAAGTCTGTATCATTTCCAATAATATTATGTGCTGCTCTAATCACCTATGCTAGAAAAATCACGTTTGCGTCCTCTTCCTCCTTACCTACCGCATCTGATATGCTGCCGATGTACAGCAAGGCTGTTACAAGCACAGCTTTGCAGCCAGACAGATCTTGATGTAATTATAAGCCAGGTCTGCTACTGAAGAGCTGTGGAGTACCATTAACAGAATGGGCAGGCAAAGTCCTGACATCATAAGAGAGATTGGAGCTAGAGAGTAACTCTTGCTGGGACGGTTAGCATTGGCAGCTCAAATGAGATGTAGACCCATGGAGCAATTAAGTAACGTGCCCAAGGTCACAGACACTGTTGTATGTGGAGCTAGGATTTAAAAACCTAGTCCATTTGGCTCTAGAGACTTTGTTCATAACCAGTATATGTTAGCGTTTTCATGCGTGGGAACCTTAATTCTCCTCAATTCTCTATCTGGCTTGTAGTAAATGCTTCAAAATAGTTTGAGAAATGAATGGACAAACAAGCCGTCAGAGCCTATCAGAACATATTGAAACAAAGTGGCCTTTGAGAAAACTGTAATCACAGACATTTTCTGCCTCCCCATCATTACAGGGCTCAGAAAGGCCCTTCTGTGGCCATCACTGAATGCACGTGCTGTCTGAATACCACTTCCACGTGCACTGGTCTTTCCCGGGCGCAGGGAAACTAAGTGATCACCAGCAAGTGATTGAATGTCTTGGTGCCTCAGTTTCCACTACTGAAGAGGGAGGATAAGATCTCCTGGGCCTCACAGGACTGTTGAGGATTCATTGCAATAATATGTACAACTGCTTAGTACATATGCTTGGGAGTGTGTGTGCTCAATTTTAGCTGTAGTCTTATCGATTTAAGCTATAAACTGCTTATAAAAATGGGTAGAACATGGAGGGAGGGTGATTAATCTTATAAAAAGTAGGATGGACAGTCAGCTTACAGGAAACATTTTAGGATTCCCCATTCATAACTCCCTATACGGAACTCTTCTTTTGCAATGCAGATACTGACGGACACAAATACATCCCCACCAAGCCATGAATGTATCAACTTGCTGACTGCTAATGAAGACGGTGGGAGTCTCATAAGAAATGCCTTCTCTCACCTGACTGGTTTTTGCTGTTCTGCACCTCTCCGTTATTTTGTGGCTGTTGATTTGTTAAAGCACTGCTTTCTGACTGGCTGCTTAACACTTTAACAGCAGATCCCAGGTTTGCTGCTATGACAGGAAAATGCTGACCCCTCTTTAGAAGCTGTTTGTGTTCCTGGTGGCGAAATCGTGGCGGTACTTCTCGAGGATACCGAGGCAAGGCCTGTGCTGGCTGCGGCGGCTGCTGCGGCGGCTGCGGGGACTGCGGGGGCTGCTGGGGCGGCTGCTGTGACGGCTGTGGCGGCTGTGGCTGCTGCTGCTGCTGCGGATTGTTGGCTGTGGCTCGCTTGGCATTATTATTAGTGCTGGTTGCTGTGGAAGTGCCGTTATTAGAGTTGGCAGGCTGAGGCTGGCTTACACTGGGCTTTATCTGTTCTGGCACTAATCCCAACAAAAGAAAAGGGGTGGAAAAGATTAGCCATTAAAGTGTACCTCCACAGTAAGCCATCTAAGTAAAAAGGCACTAAGAAAAACAACCCTAAAGGAACAGAAAGTTCAAGCGTGCGAGGATATCCTCATTCACAGGCTCAGGTTTTCTTAGGAGAGAGTCCGGTTTTACTTCTCCGACTACCCCTCCAACAAGGAAGGGCACAGATGCCACTGGCATCCCCTGGCTTTGACGACAGCTCCGACTCATCAGCTCTGGCCCATATTATTCTGATCACAGAACAAGCATCGATTACACAACTATGGAACTCACAACAGCTCAAAGAGCAAAACTGGCAAATCGAGTTTTGGTTACCCTAAAAGAATCCTCAATTCCCTGGAAACTATTCTTAATCTGCCTCATTTTTAATGTGTTTGGTCCCTATTCTTTATCTTTGAAAGACAACACAAGAACAGATAGAAAGGGTAAAAAACAATCTGATCATTTCTTTACAAAAAGGCACAGTTAACAGCATTTTTTTGTTGTTAAAACGTAAAGTCTGGATCAAACAGGACAAACTCAGAATGGGGAGGTAAATACAAATATTACAGAACGACAACTACGAAAATAATTAAAATTGGAGAAGTAACTTAGATACCCTGTCTTAAGCAAATCTGAGAAATACCACTTGCCACTGTACGAACAATGTAAAATTATAAACAGTAGATTTCTAGACTCTTAGAAGAGATTCAATAAGAAAACAGATGGAAATGCCTTAAACTGGTGAAGATATACCTGATCTCTGAAACTAGAGAGAGGCAGCATGGTATATGAACTTTTGGTGCCAGGTGGACCCAGGTTTTAATCCCAGTGCTGCCTTTACTAAGCTTTGTGTCTTTGGGCAAGTTGTGTATACCTTACTGAGCCTATGGTCTCCTCTGTAAGATGGGGATAAAACCCATACCTTGCAGGGCTAGCCTAAAGTTAAATACGTTACCACTTTATAGAGCACTAAACACGAATAGTAGGTATTTTTTAATGACTGACACACTATCACCTTACACTTCTGTAACAGCTGAAAGTTTCTGTGAGAGTCTGATGCATCTTTATAGATGCCACTGTCAGATACATAAAGTGAAACATCTCCATGTGACCAATGAGGACACTTGGGGAGAAAAAGCTGTTTAAGAACTGAGAGCTCCAGGCCTGAAATTCGAATACCCTGCCGCCAGAACTGGGTTATCTCTGCGTCTTTCTCCTTGTCTGTACGGTACAGGCCGTCCTGGTCTAGTATCCAGAATAATGTAAAAACTCAGTAAAAAGAGGTTATTCCATGGGCCAAATAAAGGCAGTTATTTGTCAAATGTCTACAATGCGCATGATGCTGAAATAAAGAGATCACCAGTATTGTTTCCAGTAGCCACCCAAACCCATTTCACTTCCCCCTACCCTCTCCCCGCAGCTCTAGAGTCTCCTTCATTTAGCAGTCTGGCCTCACTACCGCCTTCTTTCTCTGAGCCACTGGTGGACTTAGCCTACCTCATTAACACTAATACATCTTTTAATACATGATCTGACCTTTTTCAAATGTAACTGGTTTTTCTAAAGTAATACAAGCAAACTGTCATTCGGGAGGACCTGCACTAAAAAATCACAAACATTCTATCTATGGCTTGGAATCTTTTCCATTCCTCTTGAAGGCAAGTGAAAAGCCTCATATTAAGAATTTGAGTGAAATGGGGCGTCTGGGTGGCTCAGTAGGTTAAGCCTCTGCCTTCAGCTCAGGTCATGATCTCAGGGTCCTGGGATCGAGCCCCACATTGGGCTCTCTGCTCAGCAGGGAGCCTGCTTCCCCTTCTCTCTCTGCCTGCCTCTCTGCCTACTTGTGATCTCTTTGTCAAATAAATAAATAAAATCTTAAAAAAAAAAAGAATTTGAGCAAAGTACATTCTAGGTCTAATTACTCTATGTGTGAAACTTTTGTCTCCCAGACAACTTAATGCTTCCATAAAGTACCAATAATGTATATTCCTTTGCCACAAGGAAAATATGGCACTAGACTATTCTAAAGTACCTCTGAAACAAACAAAAAAAAGATAAAGTATATGTAATTATGACATCACAGAGAACACAAAAACTCTAACTCAGCCTTTACATGTTTAGTACCAGGCTCAACGTGGTATCTGGCAACTGAACACGACTTTATATCACTTACAATACTACCCAGTGCTAAAATACAGGCTTGCCTGTCACTTTATCACTAACAGGAAAAGAAAAGATTGTAATAACTTAAAACCCAAATAAGATACTGTTAAAAGAGATGCAACAGGAACATGTTCTTTAATACAATCAAGGAACTAGAAGATAACCTACAGGCAAACGCTGTGAATGGCCTCCATGAACAATGTACAAGAACCTCAACACTCCATTAAAAGTGACCAGGAATTCCAAAGCAGGATTTATGTCTGTTACGTAGCAGCCCCATCCCTACCGCATATTCAGAGAGCTAATCAAAATAAATGTGAATGACTTAAATTCACTTGTTAATAAAGGGCCTTTAGTTTGTTAAGAAAATAAAAAAATGAATACTTTGCAAAAATCAGTCCTGAAATAATACAGTAAGTTGAGGAGCAGAGAGTACAAAGACAGATGCAGGATGAAAAATGCTAACAAAATTTAAATAAAAGCGACATTAATGTCAGGTTTAAAAAAGTCAATCAGGGGCGCCTGGGTGGCTCAGTGGGTTAAAGCCTCTGCCTTCGGCTCAGGTCATGATCCCAGAGTCCTGGGATGGAGCCCCACATAGGGCTCTCTGTTCAGCAGGGGGCCTGCTTCCCCCTCCTCTCTCTCTGCCTGCCTCTCCGCCTACTTGTGATCTGTCAAATAAATAAATAAAATCTTAAAAAAATAAAAAAATAAAAAAGTCAATCAGAAAAGTATCATAAAGAATGAGATATCTCATGCTGATAAAAAAAAAAAAAACAAAAAGATAAAAACAGTGAAGACTCCTATGTACCGAACTTTGGTATCAAAACATGTAAATCAAATGGAGACAGTAAAACTGAAACAAACAAACAAACAACCGTTTTTGACAAATACCCATGGAACAGTCATAGAAAGCCTCATAGAAAGTACACACACCCCATACAGCACTAAAGAAAACATCACTAATTGCAAAAAGTACATGTAATACAGATGGTATTTCTGAATTACATGCAATCACATTAGAAACAACAAAACTAGCAAATAAAACTGCCTTAAATATAGAGCTGAAGAAGAAATACCAGAACTGCAGGGTTATCAAGAAAATACTACTGAAAACTACACATAATAAATTTTAAGATATGGCTAAACCAGCACTCAGGGGAAATTCCTAGCCTTAATTATCTTCAACAAACATGAACGAATATAAAGCATCTCACTCAAGTTAAAAATGAACTAAAGGAAGCAGAAGAAGGAAGTAGTGAAGAGAAAAGTAGCAATCAATGACCTTAGAAGTGAACTAGTAACTCCAAGGCATGACTTAAAAAAAAAAATTAACAAGTTAACTTAATTTTTAAAAAACGAAAACAGAAAAAAATTAGATGATTTTCTAAAATTAAGATATTTCTGGGGTGCCTGGGCGGTTCAATTGTTAAGCATTTGCCTTCGGCTCAGGTCATGATCCCAGAGTCCTGGGATTGAGCCCCGCATCTGGCTCCCTGCTCAGCAGGAAGGCTGCTTCTCCCTCTCCTACTCCCCCTGCTTGTGTTCCTTCTCTCACTGTGTCTCTGTCAAATAAATAAATAAAAATTTTTAAATTAAATTAAATTAAGGCATTTCTTTAGGCTCAACTCTAGAAATAATTTGAAAAGATGGGGGAAGGATTTAACACTGACCCCACAAAAGGCAAGAAAATAAAGATTAATTAGCACAGAAGAAATGGAGAAATTGATTAAATCCTCCATCAGGATCAGATAGTTTGATCAATATTACCATATATTCTTTTTAGCATACTTTTAAGAAACATGTAATCTAAGTCTAATGCTATTTAATTGTTGAAGAGCACAGCATAAGATGGAACACCAACACTGTTACCAGTAAGTCTGACAAAATTTTAGTAATCCTATACAATGGGGAGAAAAAAAAGAAAAAATATAAATCGTTCCAGGAATTTAAAAAAATAAAAAAAGGCATTAACTCAAAATGTAGAGATTCTGGAAATACAAGAAAATACTATGTATAATCTATACTTATAAAACAAACAAACAAAAAAACCAGTTAAAAGGAACAATGTTCTGTAACATGGTTTGGCAAATCTTTCCTGTAAAGGGCCAGAGAGTAAACATTTTACACTTTGCAGGCCATCCAGTCTCTCTTGCAACTACTTAGCTGTTGTAGCACAAAAACCAGCCACAGACAACACATAAATGAATGGATGTGGCTGTGTTCCAGTAAAACCTGATATACAAAAATAGGCAATGGGCCAAATTTGCAAGCTATAGTTGCCCAGCTTCTGCTCTATAAAATATGTTACCAAAATCAGCTCAGAGGAGAAGATCCTATAATAATGACGAAGACACTGTAAAACTCCTCCAAGATTTACTTCTCCAAAAAGCACGTGGCCCAGATGACTTTACAGGGAATGTGCATATAAAATCCTCAAGAAACATATCCTATCAACCTCCATAAACTGTTCCAGAACAAAGAAGTGCAGATTCAAAAGACTGACTAGATTCAAATCTTGGCTCTGCAACTTACTAGATGCATAACCATGGCCCAGGTACTTAACCACCCGGTACCTCTGTTCCCTCATCTGTAAAACAGGGGTAAGTATTAATACCTACCAAGTAGGGTTGTGTGCAGTTTTAACAAGATAATGGATGTAAAGAACTGAGAACAGGACCTGGTACCTGGCACCTGGCTATCACTCAATAAATGTTAGTCACCACTATTGCCATCTAGATTAAAAAAGAGGAGTAAGGATGACCCTCAGGTTTCTGGCTTGGAATGTGGGTAGACAGTGGTACCATTTACCAAGACAGGAAACAGAAGACAAAAACCAAGTTTGGGAAATACGTCAGAGAGAATGAGTTTAGTGAGGTTAGTTTCTAATGTGTTAGGCTTGTTGTTACTACAGGACAGCAATTCTCAAACATTTTGGTCTCAAGACCCCTTTGCATTTTTAAAAGTTAGAATACCAAAAAATCTTCTGTTTATGTGGGCTACAATTATATTTACCATATTAGATATCTTAACAGGGAAATTTTAAAAATATATTAATTCATTAAAAAAAAACCTCTTACATGAATGACTATATATTTTCTGAATAACTATTTTCCAAAACAAAAAAACAATGAAAAGCATACACTGTTTCACATTCTTCCCAACTTCTTTAATATCTGGCTTAACAGAAAAGTACGTTTTCACATCTGCCTTTGCATCCAATTTGTTTTAACATCCACATTATGGAACTTCTAGAAACCACTACGTACTCATGAGAAAAAGGGTGAATAAGACAAAGTCTTCCAATCATTATGAAAATAGCCTGACCTTGTTGATCTCATGACAGTTTCAGGCAGCCTCTTAAGAGTCTTCAGATAAACTCTGAAAACCACTGATATGGGATATCCATGCATAGAATGCAACCGAATATACGGTTCTAAAGTTCCGTAGAAGTATGAACTAAAAATATAAATTTAGGATTCATCATACAGGTGGAAAAAAGTCAGGAGAATAGAATGAGAAGGAATGTCAAGACCAAAAGGATGGGTTCCCATATAGAGAGAAGTAAAGACGAGAGTTAGTTAGGACTGCCAGAGAGGCACGAGAGAAGGGGTCATTTATTTTAGAAAATGATCTACTCAAGCAGGGATTTCTTCCTCAAATTCTCCCTATCCCCAATAGATTATCTCCTTCATAGAATTCAAACGCATCCTTATCATCTACAATGACAATGTCCCTCCTGTGATTTTGGCCCTCCATCAATATACTCTTGCAAAAGCCTGCCTATTGGTCTCCTTGGCTTACATCTTGACACTCCCTTCCCCCAATTTTCACCCCCTCCCCAAAATCTATCATCTCTGCCGAAGTTATCTATATCACTAAAGTAACATCAGAAATCATCTAAAGTCCTTGGCATGGGGCGCCTGGGTGGCTCAGTTGGTTAAGCCACCATCTTTGGCTCAGGTCATGATGCCGGAGTCCTAGGATAGAGTCCCATATCAGGCTCTGCTCTGCAGGGAACCTGCTTCTCCCCCTCCCTCTGCCTCCCAACTCCCCCTGCTTGTGCTCTCTCTCTCTTGCTCTCGCCCTCTGTTGAATAAATAAGTAAATATTTTAATAAATAAATAAAGTCCTTGGCGTGGCCAAATTCATATCCTGTTACGTCCACACACATTTCCTTTTCTCCCACACCAAGTGTCTGCAACACTCCAAAAGATACCATTCTTTTTTGTGATGCTCTTTGTGCCTAAAATGCCTTGATGCCTTTCTTGCAAATTTTTCTATCCAGCTTTCCCAGGAAACAACTAATCATCACCCACCCCCAACCTAGGTTCTGCTAATCTTTTTTTTTTTTTTTTTTTTTTTTAAAGATTTTATTTTAGACTTTATTTATTTATTTGAGAGAGAGACAGACAGACAGAGTGAAAGAGCATGAGAGGGGAGGTCAGAGGGAGAAGCAGACTCCCCATGGAGCTGGGAGTCTGATGTGGGACTCGATCCCAGGACTCTAGGATCATGACCTGAGGCGAAGGCAGTCGCTTAACCAACTGAGCCACCCAGGCGTCCCAGGTTCTGCTAATCTTAAAAGCATTTTATGACAAGCAATTTCCCCTCCTCTAGTCCCATAAAACCCTTCTTAATACATCCCTTCCACTGCACCTGCTTACTTTAAGTGCTGGCTTTTCCTTTCTCCTTCTCTTTATCACTGGCATTCCCAGCACCAAATACAGCAAATGGCCAAGAACTGATAGCTGAATGAACAACCGAAGAACAATCAGCATATGATAGGGTGAAACATTGTGCAACACTGACATTTAAGAAGTGGAATAATTAAGAACCAGTAAAGAAGAGAGAGAAAAATCAAGAGAAGTAGAAAGAATAAGGAAGATGATGGTAGCTGGTTAGTATGTTGCTGAATAACTCAGTGGTTACAGATCTCTGCTCAGGAGAAAAAAAAAAATATATATATATATCCAGAGCCAGCATCTGGAGAACAAGTTCAGTCAATATGGTTGTTAATCTGGGAAGATACCCTTATCAGCCATAACATCATACATATCGTCCATAACACCAGAAAAGTATTTTGAAGGAATTTCATTGAGTCAATACAAAATACGCATAGGCACTGTAATTTTTTTATGTTACATTTTTTGCCATACTGTGACCCAACTGGTCTTTCGCAATTTAAAGCTGATGGGCAAAACTTGCATAGGCCCAGAAATAAACAATTAAAAAAAAAATTTTTAGAATAGAGAAATTACTTGTGCAAAGAATTTAAACCAACATTTTCCTAAACCATGCTCCAAATCAAGACTTCCCACTTTGCAAAACAAGAGAAGAACCAATATTACAATTAAATTATTAACTTTCGCTACTTTCATGTATTTGGTATTTCTTATGTATAAACATTCTATCATTCTGTAAACCTGAAGCTGTTCAAAAAAATAATCTATTCATCATGGGGCGGGGGGGAGCCCCACAGCAACTGTCTTATGTTAAGGTAAAAAAATCAAGATTAGATAGACAATTTAATATCCAAAATCCTAAATATACCAAATTCTCAATTTGTAAATTTTTTTACTTACTTACTGTTGTTATTAAAATATTAATATTTACTTCTTTTAATCTTTAATATAACATTTTAAAATGCCATTTAAATAAATTTATCTCAGAAAACAGTAAATGAGTGAACTCTAATACCTAAAAGTTTAATAGAAACAACAGTTTAAATACAAAGTAGCCATTAACATCCTGAATTATACTACTTAATACCTCAAGCCTTTCCTTTTTTTGTATCTTGCCACCCGAGTCTGTAACTTAGCTTTGTGTAAGAGTTTTCATATTGGAGACGCTATAAATCTCCTAGAAATACTGGCTTAAGTATCAGTATAGTATACAAAAATATCATTTTAAGACATGATTTCATTTTAAGAGAATGAAACATTAAACTGCCCTCCAAAAAAATAAAAACCATATACAGATTTGTTTAAAATTCTTAAAAGAAATGAAATAGTTGAAATTACCAGTTTAAAATAATACTCAATACGCATCTATGAATACACTTTTTTAAGTGCTTTTTAAGACTGCTTTAGGCAAACTTTAAATTTACCTAAAGTAACTATTTCTAATCTCAGTATGTATACAGGAAAAACAAAACCATCATGTTAAGCTCTTTGAAGGCAAATGTTGAGTACCTGTGAAAGCTCCTCAGTTGGAGCTTCATGTTACTCTCACATAAAAGCAAAAATACAGGATTTTCGTAAGTATTTTATTTTTTTAAGATTTTATTTATTTCACAGAGAGAGACACAGCAAGAGAGGGAACACAAGCAGGGGGAGTGGGAAGAGGGAGAAGCAGGCTTCCCGCTGAGCAAGGAGCCCGCCGAGGGGCTAGATCCGAGGACCCTGGGATCAAGACCTGAGCCAAAGGCAGATGCTTAACAACTAAGCCACCCAGGCGCCCCAGTATTTTTTATTTTTACTAAGAGAAAATTTCCTACCTTCTCAAACAAACATGAGTAGGTGTAATCAACAAGATAAAAATGGACTAAAGCAATTTAGTAACAAGCCAGAGTTTCCAGAAAATAAAAGGCAACATTTCTAGCTGTCAATAATTAGGTTAAACTCCAAATGCTTGTTTGGTACTTCAGAAAATCCTTACCATTGCTCAAATGATATTTTAAAAAATAAAAGTCATCAATAAACATTCCTTAAAATCTTCATCACAGAGAATGATTTTATGCTCTTAAAAGCCACAACATAACTTCTGGAAGAAAAGCTAATATCCTACAAACTAGTATATTTAAATTGTAACTGCATTTTAGGCAACACCACATAGAAGATTTGTCGTTCTTCCCTACAGTTAAGGTTTCCAGTAAGTAATTATAATCTCCTTAAGCCTAAACTCTCAAATCGATCATTCTAGCTGCCCTGCTCAAACAATAAGGTAGTTTTCAATAGTCTTCACTTTAAAGAATCTGCTTCATGATCAGAGTTAGAGCAAACAAGTATGGGTGAAATCAATTCTTCCAGCCTTCCTGATTAATAGCAGCCGAGTCACACCAGGGCAGTTTCAAAAAGCACAAACCTGATGAAAACTTCAAGCAGATTAGAAAATTCTCTATACCAAGAAATTCCAAAGAAGGGGGCTTCCAACTTCTGTTGCTTTCCAACTCCACAGCTTTCCGCAGAAAATGGAGGAAAGGTACAATGTCACTTTACTGCTATGGAAGTACTGCTTGCCAACTTCCCCTGTATTTGAGGCCCAATAACTCAAATTCCATCACCTTATATATATATTTTTTAAAGATTTTATTTATTTATTTGACAGGGAGAGATCACAGTAGACAGAGAGGCAGGCAGAGAGAGAGAGGGAAGCAGGCTCCCTGCTGAGCAGAGAGCCCAATATGGGGCTCGATCCCAGGACCCTGAGATCATGACCTGAGCCGAAGGCAGCAGCTTAACCCACTGAACCACCCAGGCGCCCTCATCACCTTATATTTTAAGAGGGACAGGAGGGGAAAGAAGAAGCCAGAATAATGGTTAAACAATGCGAAGACCATTGTATTCAATTAAAATTGAGCCTACATTATTTAAAACTTGGCCAAACATTGTACTATTATAAAAATCCTCTTCTTACTCATTAATAAGCATCCTGGATGATTTATAATATAATTCCCCTTTATGATATACATTCCCTGTCCTATACTAACTTCAGTTCATTCTGGAATGCTGAAGGGCACTGAAGGGCACAGAAGGGGCAAGTCTGGCTTTTTTTTTTTTTTTTAAGATTTTATTTATTTGTCAGAGAGAGAGAGAGAGAGCGAGCACAGGCAGACAGAGTGGCAGGCAGAGGCAGAGGGAGAAGCAGACTCCCTGCCGAGCAAGGAGCCCGATGCGGGACTCGATCCCGGGACGCTGGGATCATGACCTGAGCCGAAGGCAGCCGCCCAACCAACTGAGCCACCCAGGCGTCCCATGGCTTTTAAGTTGATACACATAGAGGCAATGCTAGAATTTTCACTGTGGACAAACAGCTGCAGTTTTAAGTGCCACTGGTCAACCTGGAAAATACTCAAATGTTTGTCAATCCATTAACTTCTGCTAATCCTTAGCAAGTTGAACTAAATGGCTATTTGATAATGTGAAAAACAACACTTAAAAGCTATTATGAAATATAACACACCATATTTATACTTTAAATAGGTACAAAAAATCTTAATATTTTGGTTAAAAAGTTCCTAAATTAAGGAAAAATAACACATACCAAGGTATCATAAACAACTGATTCAAAATTAAATACTGGACTTAAACTAAATATTACACTGAATTCATTTAATATAATTTTTACTTTTTAAAATTCATTTAATTTTAATTCACTTCACAAATCATCCAGAAATGGGAAGCATGCCTTTCCCTGGGTCTTAGGGAATCCTCTACCTCCAATCCCTCAGGGAACTCAATCTTCCTACTCAAACATTCCCACCTCAAATTACTAACACAAAGAGACACATAGCTGATTTACCTCGATACAATCTTCTACTCTCCAGCAAAATGCCTGAGCAATCTGTTCTAAAGTACATACCTTCTCTACCAGCTGGAGGATATCCACACAATATTCACAGCATGGTATTTCCAAGATGTGTAGTTAATCTACCCATCAAATCTTATCCAAATATGTGAGACTCAGAACATTACGATAAGATACAACTTTCAAGCAGAGGTACATGCTTTAAAAGAAACGTCAGACTACCCTGCTGTCTCTTTCAGAACTTACCATTTTAGAGGTGATCCTTAAATTTGTTTAATTATAACTGCTATGGGGATATTTGTTAAGAAAAGAAAAAAGATTCTTTAGCCTCATAGATTTACTAAGTCAGAATCTGTATTTCGTCAAACAAGGGTCATACGTGGTTGTCACATCTAAGTAAATTTGGAAAACTGTTCTGACAGATACTGCCGCTACATGTAGAGAGATTTGGATTTCCATTAATAACTTAAAAAAAAAAAAAAAGGCCATAAAAGTTATGCAATAAAGGAAATGTCCTAACTCACTGAAGATAATAAATTATTTAGGAAATACAAGACAGTTAATTTTTTTTAATTAGAAAAAATATAAAGTTCAGGGCGCCTGGGTGGCTCAGTTGGTTAAGCGTCCAACTCTTGATTTAGGCTCAGTTCATGATCTCAGGGTCATGAAATCAAGCCTCAGCAGGTGGATTCTCTCTCTACCCCACTCTGTTCCTCCCCACTTGTGTGCTCGCTCTCTCTCAAAAAAAAGAAATAAAGGGACGCCTGGGTGGCTCAGTTGGTTAAGCGGCTGCCTTCGGCTCAGGTCATGATCCCAGCGTCCTGGGATCGAGTCCCACATCGGGCTCCTTGCTCGGCGGGGAGGGATGGAGGTTAAAGAACAAAAAAAATAAATAAATTTTATTTGTTTTATTTTTTTTTAAAGATTTTATTTATTTATTTGTCAGAGAGAGAGGGAGAGAGAGCGAGCACAGGCAGACAGAGTGGCAGGCAGAGGCAGAGGGAGAAGCAGGCTCCCCGCCGAGCAAGGAGCCCGATGTGGGACTCGATCCCAGGACGCTGGGATCATGACCTGAGCCGAAGGCAGCCGCTTAACCAACTGAGCCACCCAGGCGTCCCTAAATTTAAAAAAAAAATAAAAAAAAAAAATAATAAAAGAAAATAAAGTTCAGATAAATCAGACAGTTAATAAAAAGCTTTTAGAAAACATGGGCAAAAATTTTTCTAAATCTGGGTAAATGGCAGGTTTTCCCAGCATAACTCAGTCAAGTAATCAGTGAGTAAAAAATTGTTAAGTTTGATCAAATAAAATTATATAGGATTGTTTATTTTTGCAAGGGTGTATGTGTGTGTGTGTGTGTGTGTGTGTTTATTCCAAACTAAAAGGCAAACTAGAAAAATATCTGTCCTTTAGAACAAATTAAAGGGATCCATTCTCTCTCCTCTCCCACTGTCTACCCCAATTTTCCCTAAACGAAGGAAAAGAGGTACTGTTTTCGGATAAGGCCATTAAAGCTAATTCAGGGAAACATTCCACAGAGTCACTAGAGTTTAAGGTCAGAGTTTAACCTAAGAGTACAAGGGTTATTTAATTTTGCTTTTCTTCCTCTGAAATATATATTTGCATCCACTGCATATATACCCCTTTGCGGAGTCTACTATTGGGCAAAATTTAGATATTTCTGCCTGATACCTCAACTTCAGAACAACTTCAAACGTATGATATAATCCATAATTTTGGAAATATTTTCATCAAATATATGAGACAGAATGCTAATAAGTTTATTATACAAAAAGCTCATGTAGGTGCACCTGGGTGGCTCAGTGGGTTAAGCCTCTGCCTTCGGCTCAGGTCATGATCCCAGGGTCCTGAGATGGAGCCCCACATTGGGCTCTCTGCTTGGCAGGGAGCCTGCTTCTCCCCCCCCGCCCCCCCGCCTGCCTCTCTGCCTACTTGTGATCTCTCTCTGTCAAATAAATGAATTAAAATATTTAAAAAGAAAAAGAAAAGCTCATGTAAACTGGTAACAAAAGCTCTAAGGCCCAGGAAATAAATGGGTTAAGAACAAGAACAGGAAATTCATAAAATGAAAAAGGCACAAGTAATTAAACATATGATATTCCACTTTACCAAATATAGATCAAAGCAATAAAATACCAATTTGGGCCTGCCAAATTTATAAAGATAATATACCTCATTCACATGCTGCAAGACCTATTCCTCGCATTATGGCAGATGCTGCACTGTGATTCACCCATGCTGGGTTGGGCTCTACTTTAATGAGAGGAAAAACCAAATCACCGTCTGGGAGAAGAGGAACTCTGAAGTGACTGGGGACACTGCTGGTATGTCCAGTTGAGAGGCTGAAAGGTTGCTAGGATACTGCACAACTACAAGGTTGGGAATTCAAATTCACTAAATATCAGCTAGATGCCAGGCACTCTGATACCACTCTAGCCTCATGATTCTATAAATTTAAAATATTATTTCCATTTTACAGATGAGGCAGTTAAGGCTTAGAAGAAGGCTGCCCATGATCAAACATCTAGTAAATGGCAGAGCTGAAGTTTAAAACCAAATTAGGCCCCAAACCAATGTTCCTTCTAGTATAAATTAAGTTTCCCCTTACTTATAAGAGCAAAATCAAACTCTCCAAAAATAGGGAAGTCACTAATTATAGCATAGTCGCTCTGAAAGCTGCAAATCAAAACTTTCTATAATAAGATGTCTATACTCAGCATTTACTAGTCTCCGGTTCTGAAATTTATGTTCTATATTATTTCATTCCCACAACATCAAGTAGCCTGAATTATCTCCTTTCCACAGCATGGAACTGAGGGATGGAGGTTAAAGAACTTGCCCAAGGTCACAGAAACAAGAACTGTAAAGGCACTATTCAAATCCAATGCTATCAGACTCAGAAGCCTGGACTTTTAACACTATGCTGTGTTTATGCTAGAATTCCATGATTATCATCTTCAGTAGAAGATTCAATACTTTTTGCTTCAGGCCAAATGCTTTCTTTCCAGCTGCTTTTATCCAGTGCATTTTCAACGAGGCTGGAGCAGAGAGAGCGTTCTCAGTACTGTTCTGAAGCACAGATACTACTCTTACTAGAACTGAAGAACATAAAAGTGCAAAGCAGAATATATACTGCGTTATTTCCTAGTCTGGAGTTTTCTCTTACCTGGTTATAGCTGATAAAGCTATTCTTGCTAATCTCTCCTGACTTCTCCAAAATTTAAACCAGAAGACTCCTGATTTGTTTTTTTGTTTGTTTGTTTTTTTGAAGGTGTATTTGTTCCTCAGTAGATTTTTAATTTTTTAAAAAGATTTTATTTATTTATTTGACAGAGAGATAGCACAAGTAGGTAGAGCGGCAGGCAGAGGGAAAGGGAGAAGCAGGCTCACTGCTGAGCAGGGAGCCCAGTGTGGGGCTCAATGCCACGGCCCTGGGATCATTGCTGGAGCCGAAGGCAGACACTTAACTGACTGAACCACTTCAGATGCCCGATTTGTTTTCTTTGAAACTGAAGACCCAACTGCTACCAAGGCAGAATCTGAGGGCTTAGGACACAACCTTAGGATACTTCCATAAGTCTTCAACAACTATGGGGTCAATTGTCCCTGAATCTACTTTCCAACAATAGTTTGCTTTGCTGACTGCACTGATGTCTGCTTTTCTCCTATTTCCCTGTCTCTGCCCCACCAGAGCCGCATCAAAAACATATGAAGTTAAAAAATCTTATGTTGTTATTTATTTTAATAATTTGTTGGTATTTACATATGCTACATATGCTAGAAATAAAATGGTCCTGATCTTACAAGCATAAAGGAGTCCTTAGCATCCTTCACTGCCTCACTGAGTATATAAATTTAGATTTATATATAAATCTATACAAATTGTTTTCCTTTCTCAATAGAGGGAAAGGAAGAATAGTGACTTTGATAGACCTAAACCTCTACTATTTCCCTTGGAAGCAGAAGGCCATTTCTCCCCCTGCTGTTAGTGCTGAGCTACAAAGAGAGTTACAAAGCTCAAAGACACCTTCCATAGGAAGAAAGATGTTTGCCATTAGTAAATTCTTCATCAGCAAGAAACTGTGCTTCTCCTTTCAAGAGGTCAGCACACATTTGCCCTCACAATTTCTCATAAAGTGAACGTACTATGATGGCACATTTGGAATCAGAACTTAGGCTGCCCAGTATTACTTAATACCGGCCTGTAACACAGAAGACGATTCTCTTCTATATTATGGAGAAGAACACGGCCTAGAAGGCCCAGTTCTAACAGAACTTCCCTACCTGTGTGACAGAGTCACAGGTGTGCTGTGAGGCGGAGAGCCTCAGAAGCTGATGATCAGCCTCAGCCACAGTAGCCCCTTCTATTTCCCTAACAGCCCCGAAAAAGGCCGGTTCCTATGTGAGCCACTATGTGAACAGTGTCAGGCAACACACATCCAGTCACATCTATTTAGGCCTGTGTCTCCTCTGAAAATTTATGTAGCACAGGAATTCTTTGTCAAGCTACCAAAATTCCTGAATTTCATTATTACAGGATTGTGACTGAGAGACTTAAGACTTTATGAAGTAAAAAGCTGAGACCACAGGTAAATATGTTTACCTCTACTAAAGTAAAACAAAAAGATGAAGCACAGTCGGGACAAGGACTTGGAGTTGGTTTCGTTCATGCACAACAGTGCACGAAACAGGGTCGGCACACCATAAATATTTCACGAATGTTAAACAAACAAACAAAAAAAACAAGGACACTTTATGGCTTCCAACTTCAGAAGAATGGACTGCCTGACCATTATTTTTTATTTATCTTTGTTTCCCAAGATGACCTCATGAGACTGCACGACATAGCTGACAGTGGCGGTGGCGTGAGAAGAAAACACCGCTTACCTACCAACGAGAAGGGAACGAACTAAATACTTTCTTCCTTTGACTCAAACAGTCATTTCAATCCCATCCCCACAGTTAAACTGTGTCCTGTGCCTTTACCAGCTTTCTCAGTCAATAAGCTTTCTGAAGGTAGGGGCCTCACATTTGCCCATGCTCCTCAGAAGGTACTTCTTTCCTCCTTCGGAAGAATGCATGAAATGGAGGCAATGTGGGGTTTCTGTCAGTCTCTTTACATCTCCCTGAAAGAGGCAGAGCAAGGCATTTCAAACTTAATTAGTTTTGCTCCAAAAAGGGACAGGTTCTAACTGTGTAGAGGTCTGATTCAGGGAGGAAGCTTTTAGAAAATCACCTTCTTGCTTGGTCCTCAAAACTCGTATTCTTTTTCATCAACAAAGATGAAGCAAACAGTTTCAGAGCTTTCTCTAATGATTCCTGAAAAGCCAACCACTTTACATACTGCAGTTGTCAGATGCTCCCTGATTCACAAAATTATGCTGGTGATACAACTTTTATTTCTCTGTGCTTGGGGAAATACCATAAAACCTGTTAAAAGATCTTTCTGGGAATCTTTTAAAAACATGCATTGTTTTAGTTCACTCACTGAGTATTATTAAAGCACTAGCGCAGCCTTCCTACTTTGTTTTCCATGTAAATACAGGGCTGTTTTCAAGGAGAAAGTAGCAGTAGAGCCCACTAGAGTTAGTCATCAAATCCTGGCTCAGACACTCACCAGCTGCATAACCAAAAGGCAAATGATTTTTCTTGGCCTCAATTTCACTTCTAAATGTGATGATACTATCTCCTTTCATAGGGCTGCTGAAGGGATTAAATGCAGACTTATATTGTTCTAGTACACATTGATGAAGGCCTACTCCCATATTAGTTTTTAAATATCCTATACTTCACAAAGCCTCAGAGTTCCCATTCTGCTGCCCTGGCCCTTCTACAAAGTCCCACACGTTTCCCAAAATTCAAGAACTAAAAGATTACTCTTAGCATATGAAACTTTTAGGACCCTGCTCCAGTATGTGTTCTGAACCACTGGTAACCATTCATTATTAGTGATTAAAGATTTAGAATATTCCCCTTGGTTAGATTAAGTATATATAAAGTAGTGCCTGATACACAGTAGGTGCTCAAAGTTAGTCATCAGGATGTCTCCAATATGATTTCACATGCCCTGACTTAACAGCTTCTGAATATTTTGATCACTCCCCAGGAGCAATGGAGCTAAGCAACAAAATCATGTTTGACTTAAAAAAAAAGTTGTGGGAAGGTGGGTGGCGCAGTCAGCTGGGTGTCCCATGCTTGATTTCAGCTCAGGTCATGATCTCAGGGTCATGGTATCGAGTCTCGTGTCTGGCTCCACACCCAGCAGAGTCTGCTTGGGATTCTCTCTCCCTCTCCCTCTGCCCTCTCCCGCTGGTTGTTGTTCTCTCTCTCTCTCTCTCTCTCTCAAATAAATAAAATAAATCTTTGAAAAAAAATTGTGAGGCTAGAACTAAGAAAGAATTAAAAAAAAAAAAAGAAAAGAAAAGAACTGAGCCAATTCCAAATGCGGCAAGGAACAAAAATGTGTTTTAAATGCTGACTCAATTTTCATTAAGAATTTTTAATTAGTCCAGAAAGAGAATAGCAGCAATAAGTAATGCTTCCCCATGGGATTACCAGAAAAAAAAAAAAAAAAAAATCTTTATCCACTATTCTCCATTCCTGTTTCCATCTCAGCCTCCTCCCACCTGTCTTCAGAGCTCTGGGGTTTGTTATTCTGTGGTATATAACCTGCTTATAAAATCACATGAAGAAAGCACTAGCATGAGAAAGAGGGGGGGGGGAAGGGGAAGGGAGTGCAATGGTGGATAAGAGAGAAAGAGAGAGAGGTGTTAGCTGTCAAAAGTAACAGCGCTTATTCTTTTGCAAGGAATGTATAATGAGCATGCTTCCAAAACAAATCAGTGTCAGAGCTGAAAAGCAGTTTTTGAAAAATTAACTTATTTTTTTTTTTAAGATTTTATTTATTTATTTCACAGAGACACAGCGAGAGAGAAAACACAAGCAGGGGGAGTGGGAGAGTTAGCAGGCTTCCCACTGAGCAGGGAGCCCTATGCGGCGCTCGATCCCAGGATCCTGGGATCATGACCTGAGCCGAAGGCAGATGCTTAACAACTGTGCCACCCAGGTGCCCCCCAAAATTACTTTTCTTAATCAAGTTCCCAAAGGCATTCTGAAGAGAGAATATTAACTCCTTCTCTTCCTTTACATTATGTAGGGCCACAGGACATCTTAAAATGTATCCATCTATTCCTATACCTCACCATAAATTTTTCAGCATTTAACTCCCCTGCTGTTTCAAGGAGATATTCATACATATTTTAGGGCATTTCAAATATTCTAACATTCAAATATGCATGCTCCTTAACAGTTTTTCAAAGTTCAAGTCACAAGGTAAGAATAAAACTTTCAAGAATTGCATTCTGTCTCGCATTATGCTGGTCCACATTTTCATTAGATGAGTTATGAATCCACTGTACCAGGAAATAAACATTGACTTGTCTCCATGTATGAAAGTTGGTCAAGAACTTAATTTATGATACTTTACAAAGACCCCAACTTTTACACACACTGTCTTACCACTGGACACCATTAGTGTTATTTAACCAGAAATGGCAGCAGCCTTAGAAAAACAGCTCATTTAGGCAGAATTCATAGAGGGTGCTGCAGCCTAACTAGTCATGCTCAGTCTGAACACTAAGGTGGGGACTCTTGACAATCACAAAGACTTTAATAAAAATTCAAAATTCAGTTCCCCAGTCACAGCTGCCCCGTTTCCTTCAAGTACTTGACAGTCAGAAGTTACCAGATCCAGGCCTGATACAGACTCTACTACAGAAGGACAAAAAGTGATGTGGACTGTAAAAACTGCAAGAGAAACTGCAATTCTTAGTTACGCAGAATCTCCTGATTTGTAAATGCTGCCAATGGGAAACAGAAAGGGTAACAAACACACTGTGTGGAGACCAGAGGAGACTGAGGAGACAAGACAACTAGATGCATCTGTGTATCTGGTGCTGGATTTTAAAAATGAGTTAATGGAAGACAGAGGAAAATCTCAATAAAGTCTGGAGTTCCATTAATACCAATATCAGTTTCTTAGTTTTGACAAAGGTGCCACAGAAATGCAAGATGTCAATCATGGGAAAACTGAGTGAGGTGTATGTGGGAAAATTCCCTACTACCTTTTCAACTTTTCTGTAAGTCATAAATTATTCCAAAACCAAACATTCAGTAAACCTAATGACTGTGTGTGCCAAACCTGTCCCACAAATTTCCAGTCTGTAATCTCTAATCACCATGAACCCCAAATCACAGATAACAGACATTATACACAGCACAAAAATAAATACATTTTCATACACCAGAATAATGTGGCCAATCATGGAACTGCCATCGAAAAAAGGGTGGAGTAAAACAGCTGTCAAAGCAACAATACATTTTGAAGTGACTTTCATACACTTAAGTAACCTAACATTCTCAGAACTCTGTAAAGTTTAAAATCAGTAAGATTCAAATACATTCATATTTTATGTACAGATGTAAAAGGATGATTTACATTTGGAAAGGATATCAACAGCAGGCATTCAAAGATCATGCTGGAGAAACAAACACCCATGGGCCAGTCAAAACTCTAAGATGGGCTATAATCAAGCGGCCCAAATTTAAGACACATCATAACATCCTAAGAAATCAGGAAGGGAGAATCCATGGCCATTGGAGTGATCCATCAGAAGATGAGCTCTGTGAGGTCTGAAAGCCTAAAAGGCCTCCTTGGCTAAGAAAAAGAGACAGAAACAGGAATGAACATGAAAGAGATGAGAATGCTCTGAAAAGTATAAAGGAGTGAGGGACAACAGGCTGGTTAGATCACAGGAGGTCAGATTAAAGAGGGCCTTGAAAGCCAAGCAGAGGAGTCTGGTCTTGAAGCAGAGCAAAGGGACAACTTAACATCCCTATAGAGGGGAATGGTGTGTGAAAACTGAGCTTGAAAAAGATGAATTTGGTCATGTTCCAACAAATTAATTTGGCAATGTTGCCTCCTACATCATTCCACACCCCTATAACTTTCTTACACGTCCAGATTCAAAGCCACATTTTGAACTTTGATCCCCCCTCTGATTTCACCAGTTGCAATCCTGTGAATTCTAGACCTCCTACATCTTCCATCCATCTTCCACCCCTGCTGCCAAGACCTCAGTTCAAATCGTCTTTACCCTCTCTACTTCCCCATTTCCCTCTCTGGTGCTGCACTCTGTTGGTGAACGCTAGACAGTACTGACAAAGAGAAGCTCCTAAAGCATAGCTTATGCCTTTGACCTTTGCTGGCTCGCCACTCTCTTTTTCTACTACTCTAATTGGTAGTTTATTTATTTTGATTCCAGTATAGTTCACGCACAGTGTTACATGAGTTTCAAGTGTATAATATAGTGATACACCAATTTCATACATCACCCAGGCTGGCTCCCCTCTCTCTAACCAGTATGAAGCCCAACGATTTCCCCCTACCTCCAGGACTACATTCTGTTCCTTCCCCCCAACATCTCCACACTTATTCTCTAAATATTCTCTCTTCTTGTCCACCTGCTTCCTCTGCCCAGAGAGTGCCTTTCTTCTCTTTGCTCCATCTTTCAGCCAACACTTTCATCCAGTGTCTGACAGCTTTTAAAAAAGAACAAAAAACCAACCCATGTCATTTTTCTGCTTAAACTCTTCAGTGGCTTCTAACTGCCTATAACACAGAAGTCCAAGTTCCTTAGTATACAGAGCACATAAGGCCTTCTCTTGACCTAACCCCTACTTATCTCTTCAGAAAAACCCTTCTACCCCATCCATTCATTGCTGGATATTTAATGCTCTAGGACTATCCACTGCAAATATCACCACATTATTTCTTGTCTCTGTACCTTCAATCATGCTGATTGATCCCTCTGCCATTTCATTTCTTCTTGGATTGGCTGTTTCATCTTTTAAGATTCATAATCTCAAGGAGATTTTCCTTAACCCCCTGTGTCAAATAAGCTACTCATTACTCCTCTGTTTTCCAGGACAACAACAGCATTTCTACCTGAAGCAAATCACATTATACTATACTGTGTTTATGTGTTTCCCTCTACTGCCACTTTCTCCGGTAAAATATAAGCTAAGACTGTTCTTGTTCACTCTTAGACACTTGCAGCTAATAAATGTTACTTTAACAAATGCTGACCTCAAATAAAATCAGGCAGTACTGAGCTGCATTTCTCAACCAAATGCAGAGGTCGTACTTCTGATATAGCTACACATGAAAATTCAGGATCTTCAAGCCTAACAAATTTAGCATCTGAGAGCCCTACACCTTTCATTACCAGGTAGTCAACTCTTGGGAGGGTGAAGAATTTGTGATTCAGGATCTGAGAGGAATGATGTTCCTGTTTCCTTAGCAGCCTGAAGGCTCCTGCTTGATGGGTACTGGGAGCTGCTCAGCCTGGCAAAATGACCGTCAGGTTAGCAATCTACTATTCTCAGGAATTAAATATAGAGTGGGTATCATGGTCTGCCTCCAGGAAGGAGTGGGGGACAACTGTTTACAGAGACCAAGGAATAAAGCAAGGGATGAGGTAATAGTCCCAGAGATAACCCCAGATAAGAAGACTTTTTTACACAGAAGATTGAAGGGAAGGTAAATGTGCTCAAAGACTCAAATCACGGGAGTATGTCAAGAAGTGGTGCCCATCCTAGGAGACAGTGTAAGGCAGGTCTCAAGGCGGCATATTTTGAAAGCAGTAATATACTAAACCATTAACCCCAAGAGATGACTCCAAGGTGTGTCACTGAAGAAATCTGTCCCCACCCCTCTGTTCTTTCATGTTCTTGGCTCTCCCAATCCTGGAGGTGAATAAAAATGCATATCAACAACCTTGCTTTAATGAAAAAAAAAAAAAAAGATAAAAATAGCTTTAAACAACGTACCTTTGATTTTTTGTTCAGTGGCCTAAAATAAAAACAAACAAACAAAAAACAATGTAAATATGAAACTGAAAGAAATGGATTGTTATGATAAAATGTTAATATATTACTATTATATAAAACATATACACTTTTATTAAATAAGGAATTTGTCATTTAGGTGAACTGCATAGGAAAAGATATGCAAAGAAAGCATGCTTTTCCCACAGATGTGCCCCATTGTCCCTGATACAATGTTTATTAATAAAGAATGTTTGAAATGTTTCTTTAGATACAGATCAGAGAAGACATCATTGAATGACAGTAAATAATAATAAAATGGCACTGCACATTTCTCATTATTTAATTTTTAAATGAATTTCCTATAACTGTCACCTTTAACATTTAATGGATCTATTGAGTTTTGCATAAGTTTAAATGGTTTCAAAAATTCTTATTTCAAATGATAAAAAAATAAATTAAGTTTTCTGGAAGAAAAGCTGAATATAACCACTTGGCCAAATCAGTAATAAATTTAACTCCTGGAGGTTAGGCTGCTCTTTCAGTTAAACGTGGTTAACTTTTAAGTATTTTTGAGTGGGAAAAAATTTCAAACATATCTGTCACTTCTGACACATCTGATAATTCATTAAAATTACTGTGTTCAGAAGCTAAACTGACGCCAACCCTGCTTTGCCATACTTGCCCCGTTGTCCACCGTCTCTGACATAATAAGAGCAGAGCTGCCTCAAGGTACTTCACTCAAACTTCAAGGGCCCCGAAAAGAAAGAACAGATTACAGACAGAGGCCACAAGCAAAAATCAACTTTTTAGTTAAGGCCAGTTGCATGGGAGTCCTAAAAATAAAAAATACAGGGACAGGCAGGGAGGTGAGGAAAGACTGAATAATTCGTAGCCAATAACCAGGAATTGTTCCTAAATAAATATAAAACTTTCTTTAAGTGCCATGGGGCACAATAATTTTTCTTACTCAAATTATTGTTACTAAAAATAGCATTTTTTTGAATTTGATCATTATAGAACTATATGGTAAAGGACTCTACGGCAATTACCCTAATCCTCAAGCCATACCAAACCATCTTTCCCTAGTGAGCCAGAGTCAGCCCAAACAGTGAGCAACTTTACCAAGTTTTAGAGCACTAGTGTTATGCTAAATAATGGAGGCCCATCTTAAACTTCATATGGATCAAAAATTAAAAAAAAACAAAAACAAAAACAAAAAAACTGATGGAAGGACAATGGCAAAAGACCAGTTAACTAGCTAGAACACTTATTTTACTTCTGGAGAAATGGTTTTTAAAATCTGATGGTAGATAATCAGTTTTATTAGAGAGACCTTGGTATATGAATACATTATGAAAAGTACCATGGTAAACAATAAAATATATAATTTTCTGAAGCCAAAACATTATAGTACAAAAATTATTTGACATGCTGAAAAAAAATTTTTTTAGACTCTATCCTAGTCTCTTCCACAGTTTACTTCAATCGGAAACTAAGTTACAATACACAGAAGCCTTGATCACAGTATTCCCAAGATAGACAGTGTTGCTTTCACTGGCCTTAACATAAAGGAAGTCTCCAACTTCTCCAGAAAAACAACTCCAAAACAAGTCCACATTGCTTCAGAACAACAGTCTGCCTCATTCAGTACTCTGTCATCCACAGAGAATGGCACAGAGAAGACATCTAAAGGTGTCTGCCCGTCAGAATACTGACTAATATACTCAAGGAATGTAACAGAATCCAAGAGCTCCTAACAGATTATGAAACAGAACTCAGCAAGTGCCACTTCTTTAAAATAAGGCTTTGTGGGTTGGTCCAGGGACCTAGCATATTAATCAAACTGTTCAAAAGATAATTTTCCTTTCCAGATCAGTGATTTTATGAGTGTCTGTCTGTCTACACTGTTCAAAATGGCAGCCCTGTCCACATGTGGCTACTGACCCCTGAAGTAAACCAAGTCCAAACTGCTTTGTGTAAAATAGCAGTTTTGTACTTTTTGTTACTTAAAAAAGATAAACTATCATTAATAATATTTGATACTGATTACATGTTAGAACAGTAACATTTTGGATATATTTGCTTATATAAAATATGTTAAAACTAAGTTCAAATTTATTTTTTACTTTTACATGATTTTGTCATTCAATCCCTCTGGGTCTCAGTTTCCCAATTCCTCAAAAGGGGGTTTTGGGAGATGACTGTACT